>JASVEB010000050.1:7500-37808 GCA_036983795.1 Megachile lagopoda | reverse complement strand
ATAAATAAATACAATAACATAAATACAATAAATAAATAAATACAATAAATAAAATAAATACAATAAATATAAAATAAATACAATACAATAATAAATAAATATAAATAAATAAATAAATAAATAACATAAATAAATATAAATAAATAATACAATAAATAAATAACAATAAATACATAAATAAATACAATAAATAAATAACATAAATACAATACAATAAATAAATAAATACAATAAAATAAATACAATAAATAAATAAATAAATAAATACAATAAATAATAAATACAATAAATAAATACAATAAATAAACATAAATACAATAAATAAAATAAATAAATACAATAAATAAAAATAAATAAATACAATAACATAAATAATAAATAAATAAATATACATAAAATAAATAAAATAAATAAATAACATAAATAACATATAAATAACATATAAATAACAATACAATAAAATACAATAAATACAAATAAATACAATAAATAAATACAATAAATAAATACAATAAATAAATACAATATAAATAACATAAATACAATAATAAATACAAATAAATAAAATAATACAATAAATAAATATAAATAAATAAATAAATACAATAACAATACAATAAAATAAATAAATACAATATACAATAAATAAATATAAATACAATATAAATAAATAAAATAAATAAATAAATACAATATAAATAACATAAATACAATACAATACAATAAATAAAATAAATATAAATAAATACAAATACACATAAATACAATAACATAAAATAAATAAATATAAATACATATAAATAAACATAAATAAAATAAATAAATAATACAATAACAATAACATAAATAAATACAATACAATAAATAACAATAAATACAATAAATAAAATAAATACAATAAATATACAATAAAATAAATAAAATACAATAACATAAATAAAATACAATAAATAAATAAATAATACAATAACATAAATAAATAAATACAAATACAATAAATAAATAACAATAAATACAATAAAATAACATAAATAAATAAATAAATAACAATAACATAAATAAATAACAATACAATAAATAAAATACAATAAATAACAATAACATAAATAATAAATACAATAAAATACAATAAATAATAAATAAATAAATACAATAAATAAATATACAATAAATACAAATACAATAAATACAATAAATAAATACAATAAATAAAATACAATAAATACAATAAATAAAATAACATAATACAATACAATAATACAATAAATAAATAAATACAATACAATAACATAAATAAATAAATAAATAACATAAATACAATAAATAATAAATAAATACAATAAATAAATAAATATAAATACAATAACATAAATACAATAAATAATAAATAAATAAATAAATAAATACAATAACATAAATAAATAAATACAATAAATACAATAAATAAATAACATAATAAATAAATAAATACAATAAATACAATAAATAAATAAAATACACATAAAATAAATAAATAAATAACATACAATAACATAAATAAATACAATAAATAAATAAATAACAATAAATACAATACAATAAATAAATAACATATACAATAAATAAATACAATAAATACAATAACATAAATACAATAAATAAATACAATAAAATAAATAATAAATACAATAAATACAATAAATACAATAAATAACAATAAATACAAATAACATAAATAAATACAATACAATAAATAAATACAATAAATAATACAATAAATACAATACAAATAAATACAATAACATAAATAAATACAATACAATAAATAAATACAATAAATAACATAAATAAATAAATACAATAATAAATACACATAAATAAATAAATACAATAAATACAATAAATAAATAACAATACAATAAATAAATAACATAAATAAATACAATAAAATAACATACAATAACATAAATAAATAAACAATAAATACAATAAATAAATAAATAACAATACAATAACATAAAATAATATAAATACACATAAATAAATACAATAAATAAATAACATAAATAAAATAAATAATAAATACAATAAATAACATAAATAAATACAATAAAATACAATAAATAAATACACATAAATAAATACAAATAAATACACATAAATAAATAAATAAATACAATAAATACAATAAATACAATAAATAACATAAATACAATAAATAAACATAAATAAATAAATACATACAATACAATAAATAAATACAATAAATAAATAACATATACAATAAATACAAATAAATAAAATACAATAAATAACATAAATACAATAAATACAAATAAATAAATACAATAAATAAATAAATAATACAATAAATATAAATAAAATACAATAAATAAATACAATAACATAAATAAATACAATATACAATACAATAAATAAATAAATACAATAAATAAATACAATAAATAAATAAATAAAATACATAAATAAATAAATACAATACAATAATAAATACAATACATAAAATAAATAAATAAATAAATAAATAAAATACAATACAATAAATACAATAAATAAATACAATAAATACACATATAAATAAATAAATAAATACAATAAATACAATAAATAAATACAATAATAATAACATAAATATAAATACAATAAATACATATAAATACATAAAATACAATAAATAATAAATACAATAAATAACATAAATAAATACAATAAATAAATAAATAACAATACAATAAATAAATAAATAAATAAATAAAATACAATACAATAAATAAATAAATAAATACAATAAATAAATAAATACAATAAATAAATAAAATACAATAATAAATAAATAAAATACAATACAAATAACATAAATAATACAATAAATAAAATAAATAAATAAATAAATAAAATAAATAAATAAATAACATAAATACAATAAATAAATACAATAAAATAAATATAAATAAATACAATAAATAAATAACAATAAATAAATACAATAAAATAAATAAATAACATACAATAAATAAATACATAACATATAAATAAATAAATACAATACAATAAATAAATAAATAAATAAATACAATAAATAAATAAAATACAATAAATAAATAACAATAAATAAATAACATAAATAAATAACATAAATAAATACAATAAATAAAATACAATAAATAAATACAATAACAATAAATACAATAAATAAATATAAATAAATAAATAAATACATAAATACAATACAATAAATAAATACAATAAATAAATAACATAAATAATAAATACAATAAATACAATAAATAAATAAATACAATAACAATAACATAAATACAATAAATAATACAATAACATATACAATAACATAAATAATACAATAAAATAAATAAATACAATACAATAAATAAATAAATAATACAATAAATATAAATAAATACAATAACATAAATAACATAAATAAATAAATAAATACAATAAATAAATAAATAAATACAATAAATATAAATAAAATAATACAAATACAATAAATAAATAACATACAATAAATAAATACAATAAATAAATACAATAAAATAACATAAATACAATAACATAAATAAATAAATAAAATACAATAAATAAATACAATAACAATAAATAAATAAATAAATAATAAATAACATAAATAAATAAATATAAATAAATAAAATAACATAAAATAAATACAATAAATACAATAAATATAACATAACATAAATACAATAAATAAATAAATACAATAAATAACAATAAATAAATAAAATAATAAATAAATACAATAAATAAATAAATACAATAAATAACATAAATAAATAACAATACAATAAATAAATACAATAATAAATACAATAAATAAATAACATAAATAATACAATAAATAAATACAATAAATAAATAAATACAATAAATACAATAATAAATAAATAACATAAAATAAATAAATATAACATAAATAAATAAATACAATAAATAAATAACATAAATAAATACAATAACATAAATAAACAAATACAATACAATAAATAAATAAATAATAAATAAATAATAAATAAATAACATAAAATAAATAAATACAATAAATAAATAAATACAATAAAATAAATAAATAAATACAATACAAATAAATAAATATACAAATACAATAAATAAATAACATAAAATAACATAAATAATAAATACAATAAATAAAATACAATAAATAACATAAATAAATAAAATAACATAAATAAATAAATACAATAAATACAAATAACATAAATACAATAAAATAAATACAATAAATATAAATAAATAAATAACATAAATAAATACAATACATAAATACAATAAAATAAATAACATAAATAACAATAAAATACAATAAATAAATAAATAACATAAATAATAAATACAATAACAAATAAATACAAATAAATAAAATACAATACAAATACAATAAATAAATACAATAAATAAATACAAATAACATAAATACAATAAATAAATAAATAAATAACATAAATAACATAAATAAAATACAAATAACATAAATACAATAAAATACATAATAAATAATACAAATAATACAATAACATAAAATAAATACAATACAAATAAATAAATAAAATAAATAAATAACATATAAATAACATAATAAATAAAATAATAAAATAAATACAATAAATAACATAAATAAATAAAATACAATAAATAATAAATAAATATAAATACAATAAATAAAATAAATAAAATACAATAAAATAAATAAATAATAAATAAATAACATAAATACAATACAATATAAATACAATAACATAAATAAATACAATAAATACAATAAATAAAATAAATAAATACATAAAATAACATAAATAAATAAATAATACAATAACATACAAATAAATAAATAATAAATAAATAACATACACATAAATAAATACAATAAAATAATAAAATAAATAAATACAATAAATAAATACAATAAATAAATAAATACAATAAATACAATAATAAAATAAATATAAATACAATAAATAACATAAATAATACAATAAATACAATAAATAAATAAATAAATACAATAAATAAATACAATAAATAAATAAAATAAATAACATAACATAAAATACAATAAATACAATAAATAAATACATAAATAAATACAATAACATAAATAATACAATACAATAAATAATACAATAAATAAATACAATAAATAATAAATAACATAAATACAATAAATATAAATACAATAAATACAATATAAATACAATAAATAAATAAATACAATAAAATAACATAAAATAAATATAAATACAATAATAAATAAATAAAATAAATAAATACAATAACATATAAATAAATATAAATAAATACAATAAATAAATAAAATAAATACAATAACATAAATAACAATAAATAAAATAACATAATAAATACAAATAAATAAATACAATAAATAATACAATAAATAATACAATAAATAAATATAAATACAATAAATACAATATAAATAAATAATACATAAATAACATAAAATAAATAAATAAATACAATAAATAACATAATAAAATAAATAACAATAAAATACAATACAATAAATACAATAATAAATAAATAAATAACATAAAATAACATAAATAAATACATAAAATACAATAAATATAAATAAATACAATAAATAAATACAATAACAATACAATAAATAAATAAATACAATACAATAAATATAAATAAATAATAAATAACATAAATAACATAATAAATAATAAATAAATAAATAAATATACAATAAATAAATACAATAAATAAATACAATACAATAAATACAATATAAATAATAAATACATAAATAAAATAAATACAATAAATAAATACAATAACATAAATAAATACAATAATAAATAAATAAATAAATACAATAAATATAAATAAATACAATAACAATAAATACAATAAATAAATACAATAAATAAATACAATAAATAAATAAATAATAAATACAATAATAATAAATAAATACAATAAATACAAATACAATAAAATAAATAAATAAATACAATAAATAAAATAAATAAAATACAATAAATATAAATAAATAAATAAATAAATACAAATAACATAAATAAAATAAATACAATAAATAAATAATAAATAACATAAATAAATACAATAAATAAATAAAATAAATACAATAAATAAAATACAATAAATAAATAAATACAAATAAATACAATAAATAACATAAATAAATAAATAAATAAATATACAATAAATAACATACAATAAATAACAATAAATAATAACATAAATAAATAAATAAAATACAATAAATACAATAAATATAAATAAATAAATAATAAATAAATACAATAACAAAATACATAAAATAAATAAATAAATAAATACAATAATACAATAAATAAATAAATAACATAAAATAAATAAATAACATAAATACAATAAATAATAAATAAATAAATAAATAATAAATACAATAATAAAATAAATAATAAATAAATAAATAATAAAATAATAAATAAATACAATAAATAAATACAATAAAATAAATACAAATAATAAATAAATAAATACATAAAATAAAATACAATAAATACAATAAATAACATAAAATAACATAAATACAATAAATAAATAAATAAATAAATAAATAACATAAATAATAAATACAATAAATAAATAAATAAATAAATAAATAACATAAATAAAATAAATACAAATACAATAAATAAATAAATAATAAATAACATAAATAAATACAATAAATAAAATAACATAATAAATACAATAAATAAATAACAATAAATAAATAAAATAAATAACATAAAATACAATAAATACAAATAAATAAATACAATACAATAACATAAATACAAATAAATAAATACAATAAAATAACATAAATAAATAAAATACAATAAAATAAATAAATAAATAACAATAAATAACATAAATAAATACAAATAACAATAAATAAATAAATACATAATAAATACAAATAAAATAAATAAAATAAATAACATACAATACAAATAAATACAAATACAATAAAATACAATAAAATAATAAATAACATACAAATAAATAAATAAATAAATATAAATACAATAAATAACAAATAAATAAAATACAATAAATAATAAATACAAATAAATAAAATAAATAAATAAATAAATAACATAAATACAATAAACAATACAATAAATAAATACAATAACATAAATAAAATAAATAAATACAATAAAATAATAAATAAATACAAATAAATAAATACAATAAATATAAATACAATAAATAAAATAAATACACATAAATAAATAAATACAATAACATAAATAAATAAATAAATACAATAACAATAAATACAATAACATAAATAAATAAATACATAAATAAAATAAATAAAATAAATAAATACAATAAAATAAATACAATATAAATACAATAAACATAAAATAACATACAATAAATAAATAAATACAATACAATATAAATAAAATAAATAAAATAAATACACAATAAATAAATAAATACAATAAAAATACAATAAAATAACATACAATAAATAAATAATACAATACAATAAAATAAATAAAATACAATAAATAAATAAATACATAAATAACATAAATAACATAAATACAATACAATAAATAAATAAATATAAATACAATAAATAAATAAAATAAATAAATACAATAAATAAAATAACATACAATAAATAAATACAATAAATACAATAAATAAATACAATAAATAACATAAATAAATAAAATACAATAACAATAATAAATAACATAAATAAAATACATAAAATACAATAAATAATAAATAAATACAATAAAATATAAATAAATACAATAAATAAATACAAATAAATAACAATAAATAAATAAATAAAATACAATAAATAAATAAAATAAATAAATATACAATAAATAAATAATAAAATACAATAAATAAATAAATAATACAATACAATAACATAAAATAAATAAAATAATAACATACAATAAATACAAATACATAAATACAATAAATAAATACAATAAATAAATAAATAATAAATAAATACAATAAATACAATAAAATACAATAAATAAATATAAATACATATAAATAAATAAATACAATAAATATAAATACAATAAAATACACATAATAAATAACATAAAATAAATAAAATAACATAAATACAATAAATAACATAAAATAAATAAATAAATAATACAATAACAATAAATAAATAACAATAAATAAATAACATAAATAAATAAAATAAATACATAAATAAATAAAATAAATACAATAAATAAATAAATACAATAAATAAATAACAATAAATACAATAAATACAAATACAATAAATAAATAAATACAATAAATATAAATACAATAAAATAACATATAAATACAATAAAATACAATAAATAAATACAAATAAATAACAAATAAATACAATAAATAAATAAATACAAATAACATAAAATAAATAAATAAATAATACAATACAATAAATACAATAAATAAATAAATACAATATAAATACAATAAATAAAATAAATAAATACAATAAATAAATAACATAAAATAACATAAATAAATACAATAAATACAATAAATATAAATACAATACAATAAATAACAATAAAATAAATACAAATAACATAAAATAAATAAATAAATAAAATACAATAAAATAAATACAATAAATAAATAATATAAATAACAATAAATAACATAAATACAATAAATAATAAATAAATACAATAAAATACAAATAACATAAAATACATAAATAAATACAATAAATAAATAAAATAAATAAATAATACAATAAATAAAATACAATAAATACAATAAATAAATAAAATAACATAAATAAATACAATAAACATAAATAATAATAAATAAAATAAATACAATAAATAAATACAATAACATAACATAAATAATAAATACATATAAATAAATAAATACAATAAAATAATACAATAAATACAATAAATAAATAAATACAAATACAATAAATAAATAAAATACAATAAATAAAATACATAAATATAAATAAATATACAATAACATAATAAATAAATAAATAAATAAATAATAAATAAATACAATAACATAAATACAAATAAATACAATATAAAATACAATAAAATAAATAAATACAATACTAAATAACATAAATAAAATAAATAAATAAATAAAATACAATAAAATAATAAATAAATATAAATAAATAAATAAATAAATAACAATACAATAAATAAATACAATAATAAATAACATAAATAATAAATAAATAATACAATAAATAAATAACAATAAATACAATAACATAAATAAATAATAAAATACAATAAATACAATAAATAAATAAATATAAATACATAATAACATAATAAATAAATAAATAAATACATAAAATAAATACAATAAATATAAATACAATAAATAAATAAATAAATACAATAAAATACAATAAATACAATAACATAAATAAATAAATACAATAAATAAATAACATAAAATACATAAATAAATAAATAAATAATAAATAACATAATAAATAAATATAAATACAATAAATACATAAATAAAATAAATATAAATACAATAACAATAAATAATACAATAACATAAATAACATAAATAATAAAATAAATACAATAAATAATAAATAACATAATACAATAAATAAATACAATAAATAAATACAATAAATAATAAAATAAATACAATAAAATAAATAAATAACATAAATACAATAAATAAATAAATAAATAAATAATACAATAAATAAATACAATAAATAAAATAAATAAATAAATAACAATAAATAAATAAATAAATACAATAAATAAATACAATAAATAAATACAATAAAATAAATACAATAAATACAATAAATAAATAAATACAATAAATAAATAAAATACAATAAATACAATAAATAAATAAATACAATATAAATAAATAAATACAATAACAATAAATAAATACAATAAATAACAATAAATACAATAAATAAATACAATAAATAAATAATAAATAAATACAATAACATAAATATACAATAAATAATAAATACAATAAATAAATACAATATACATAAATAATAAATAAATAAAATAAATATAATACAATAATAAATAACAATAAATAAATACAATAAATAAATAATACAAATAAATAAATAACATAAATACAATAAATAACATATAAATAACATAAATACAATAAATAAATAAATAACATAAATATACAATAAATACAATAAAATAAATAAAATACAATAAATACAATAAATAAATAACATACAAATAACATAAATAAATAAATACAATAAATAAATACAATAAATACAATAAATACAATAATAAATAAATAAATACAATAAATAACAATAAATAAATACAATAAATAACAATAAATAAATAATAAATACAATAACATACAATAAATAACATACAATAAATAAATAAATACAATAAATAAATAACATAAATAAAATAAATACAATACAATAAAATAAATAAATACAATAAAATACAATAAATAAATAAATACAATAAATACAATAACATAAATACAATAAATAAATACAATAAATAAATACAATAAATAACATATAAATACAATAAATAAATACAATAACAATAATACAATAAATAAAATAATAAATAACATAAATACAAATAAATAACATAATAAATAAATACAATAATATAAATAAATACAATACAATAAATAAATACAATAAATAAATACAATAAATAAATAAATAAAATAACAATACAATAAATACAATAAATAAAATAAATAAATAAATAAATACAATAAATAAATACAAATACATAAATAAATAAAATAAATACAAATAACATACAATAATAAATAAATACAATAAATAAATAAATAAATAACATAAATAAATAAATACAATAAATACAATAACATAAATATAAATAAATAAATACAATAAATAAAATAAATACAATAAATATAAATAAATATACATAAATAACATAAATACAATAAATACAATAAATAACAATAAATAATAATAAATACAATAAATAAATAAATACAATAAATAAATAAATAAATAAATATACAATAAATAAATAAATAAATAAATAAATAACATAAATAAATACAATAAATAAATACAATAAATAAATAAATACAATAAATAAATAACATACAATAAATAAATATAAATAAATATAAATACACATAAATAAATAATACAATATAAATAACATATAAATACAATAAATAAATACAATAAATATACAATAAAATAAATACAATAAATATAAATAACATAATACAATACAATAAATAACATATAAATAAATATAAATAAATAAATACATAAATAAATAAATAAATACAATAAATAACAATAATAAATAAAATACAATACAATAACATAAATACAATACAATAAATAACATAAATAAATAAATAAATACAATAAATAACATAAATACAATAAATAAATAACATAAATAAATAAATAAATAATAAATAAATAAAATACAATAACAATAAATAAATACAATAATAAATAAATAAAATACAATACAATAAATACAATAAATAAATAAATAAATAACAATAAATAAATAAATAACATAAATAAAATACAATATAATAAATAACAATAAATAATAACATAAATATAAATAAATAATAAATACAATAAATAAATACAATAAATAACAATACATATAAATAACATATAAATAAATAATAAATAACATAAATAAATAAATACAATAAATAAATAAATACAATAAATAAATAAATAACATATAAATAAATACAATAAATAAATAAATATACAATATAAATACAATAAATAAATAAATATAAATAAATAACAATAACATAAATAAATAAATAAATAAATACAATAAAATAAATAAAATAACATAAATAAATACAATAAATAAATACAATAAAATAAATAAATAACATAAATAAATAAATAATACAATAAATATAATACAATAAATAACATAAATAAATACAATAAATAAATACAATAAATAAAATAACATAAATAAATAAAATATACATAAATAAATAAATACAATAAATAAATAAATAAAATACAATAAATAAATATAACATAAATATAAATAAATATAAATACAATATAAATAAATAAATAAATACAAATAAATACACATAAATATAACATAAATACAATAATAAATAAATATAAATACAATAAATAAATATACAATAAATAAATAAATATACAATAACATAAATATAAATACAATAACATAAAATAAATAATATACAATAAATATAAATAACATATAAATACAATAAATAAATATACATACAATAAATAAATAATACAATAAATACAATAAATAAATAAATATAAATAAATAAATACATATAAATAAATATAAATACATATAAATAAATATAAATAAATAAATAACATATACAATAAATAAATAAATAACTAAATAAATAAATAAATAAAGAAATAAATAAATAAATAAATAAATAAATAAATACAATAAATAAAATACAATAAATATAAATAACATATACAATAAAATAACATAAAATAAATACAATAATAAATAAATAAATACAATAAATACAATAAATAAATACAATATAAATACAATATACAATAAATATAAATAAATAAATACAATATAAATAAATATACAATAAATAAATACAATAAATACAATATAACATACAATAAAATAAATAAATACAATAAATAAATACAATATAATAAATATAAATACAATATACAATAAATAAATAAATACAATATAAATAAATATAAATAACATATAAATAAATAATAAATACAATAAATAAATAAATAACATATAAATAAATATAACATAAATATACAATAAATAATAAATACAATAAATAAATACAATAAATAAATACAATAACATAAAATAAATACAATAAATACAATAAATACAATAAATATACATAAATAAATAAATATAAATAAATATAAATAAATATACAATAAATATAAATAAATATAAATAACATATAAATAACATATACAATAAATAAATAAAATACAATAAATATAAATAAATATAAATAAATATAAATAAATAAATAACAATAAATAAATACAATAACATATAAATAAATAATACAATAAATATAAATAAATACAATAAATAAATAAATATAAATAACATATAAATAAATATACATAAATAATAAATACAATACAATAAATACAATATAAATAACAATACAATAAATAAATAAATATAAATACAATAAATACAATAAATATAAATACAATAAATAACAATAAATACAATATAACATACAATATAAATAAATAAATACAATAAATAAATAATAAATAAATAAAATAAATACAATAAATAAATAAATACAATAAATATACAATAATACAAATAAATAAATACAATAAATAACAATAAATAAATAAATACAATATAAATAAATATACAATAACATATACAATAAATAAATAAATATAAATAAATATAAATAAATACAATAAATAAATAAATACAATAAATATACAATAAATAACATAAATATACAATAACATATAAATAAATAAATACAATAAATAAATACAATATAAATAAATATAAATACAATAAATAAATAACATAAATATAAATAAATATAAATAAATACAATAAATAATAAATAACATATAAATAAATACAATAAATAAATAAATATACAATAACATAAAATAAATAAATATACAATAAATATAAATACAATAAATACAATAAATATACAATAAATAATAACATAAATATAAATAAATAAATACAATAACATATAAATAAATAAATACATATAAATAACAATATAAATAAATAAAATAAATAAATATAAATAAATACAATAAATAAATAACATAAATATAAATACAATAACATAAATATACATAATACAATAAATACAATATAAATAAATACATATAAATACAATAAATAAATAAATAACATAAATATAAATACAATAAAATAATAAAATAACATAAATAACATACATAAATAAATAACATATAAATAAATAAATAAATAAATAAATAAATAACAATAACATAAAATACAATAAATACAATAAATACAATAACAATAAATAAATAACAATAAATACAATACAATAAATACAATAAATAAATAAATAAATAACATACAATAAATAAATATAAATACACATAAATAAATACAATAAATAAATACAATAAATATAACATAAATAAATAAATACACATAAATAACATAATAAATAAATATACAATAAATAATAAATACAATAAATAAAATAAATACAATAAATAAATAAATATAAATAAATATAAATACAATATACATAACATATAAATACAATAAATACAATAAATATACAATAAATAAATAAATAACATATACAATAAATATAAATAAATAAATAACATATAAATAAATATAACATAAATAACATATACAATAACATATAAATAACATATACAATAAATATACAATAAATATAAATACAATAAATAAATAAATAATAAATAAAATAAATAACATAAACATAAATAAATAAATATAAATAAATATAAATAAATATAAATAACATATACAATAAATATAAATACATATAACATAAATAAATAAATATACAATAAATATAAATACAATATAAATAATACATAAATAAATATAAATAAATATACAATAAATATAACATAAATATACAATAAATATAAATAACATATAAATAAATATAAATAAATATAACATAAATAAATAAATACAATAAATACAATAAATACAATATACAATAAATATAAATAACATATACATACAATAACATACAATAACATATACAATAACATATACAATAAAATAACATAAATACAATAACATAAATAACATATAAATAAATAAATACAATAAATATACAATAAATATACAATAAATAAATAAATAACAATAAATAAATACAATAAATATAAATACAATATACAATAACATAAATACAATATAAATACAATAAATAAATAACATACAATATACAATAAATAACAATAAATATAAATAAATATACAATAAATATACAATAAATATACAATAACATATAAATACAATATAAATAACATATAAATAAATAACATAACATATAAATACAATAAATACAATAAATATAAATAACATATAAATAACATATAAATACAATATAAATAACAAATACACATACACATATAAATACACATATACAATAAATATAAATAAATATACAATACAATATAACATAAATATACAATAACATATACAATACAATATAAATAAATACACATAACATATAAATACAATATACAATACAATATACAATAAATATAACATAACATATAAATACATATAACATAAATAAATACAATACAATATAACATACACATATAAATACAATAAATAACATACAATATACAATACAATATACACATAAATATAACATAAATATAAATACAATATACAATAAATATAAATAACATATACAATAAATATAAATACAATATACAATAACATATAAATAAATATACAATACAATATAAATACATATAACATAACATATAAATACACATATAAATAACATATAAATAAATATACAATAAATATAACATAACATATACAATAACATACAATATAAATACAATAAATAAATATAACATATAACATAAATATAAATACAATATAAATACAATAAATAAATATACAATAAATATAAATAAATATAAATACATATACAATAAATAACATAACATACAATAAATATAACATACATATACAATAACATAAATAAATAAATAATACAATACAATAAATAACATATAAATAAATATAACATAAATAACACATACAATAAATACAATAAATAAATAACATACAATAACATATAAATAACATATAAATAAATATACAATAAATACAATATAAATAAATAACATAAATATACAATAACATATAAATAAATATACAATAACATATAAATAAATATACAATAAATACAATATAACATAATATAAATAACATATACAATAAATAAATATAAATAAATATAAATACAATAAATACAATAAATAACATACAATACATATAAATAAATATAAATACAATATAAATAAATATACAATAAATATACAATACAATAAATAACATAAATAAATAAATAACATAAATATACAATAAATATACAATAAATATAAATACACATAAATAACATATAAATAAATATAAATAAATATACAATACAATATAAATAAATATAAATAAATAATACAATAACATATAAATAACATAAATACAATAAATACAATAACATATAAATAAATATAAATAAATATACAATAAATATAAATAAATATAAATAAATATACAATAAATAATAAATAAATATACAATAAATATAAATACAATATAAATAAATACAATATAACATAAATATACAATAAATATAAATACAATATACAATAAATATAAATAAATACAATAAATAAATATAAATAAATATAAATAAATATAAATAAATAATAAATAACATATACAATATAATATAAATAACATATAAATAAATAAATAAATATAAATACAATATAAATAAATATAAATAAATATACAATAAATAACATAAATAAATAAATATAACATAAATAAATACATATAAATAATATAAATAACAATAAATAACATATAAATACAATAAATAAATATAAATAAATATAACATAAATATAAATAAATAAATAAATATAAATAAATACAATATAAATAAATATACAATAAATAAATAACATAAATATAAATACAATATAAATAAATATACAATAAATATAAATACAATATACAATAAATATACAATAAATATAAATAAATAAATACAATAAATACAATATAAATACAATAAATAAATAAATACAATATAAATAAATATAAATACAATAAATAAATAAATAACATATAAATACAATAAATAAATACAATATAAATACAATAAATAATAAATACATATAAATACAATAAATAAATAAATACAATAAATATAACATAAATATAAATAACATATAAATAAATATACAATAAATATAAATACAATAAATAAATAAATAAATA
This sequence comes from Megachile lagopoda, assembly GCA_036983795.1. Lineage (NCBI taxonomy): Eukaryota > Metazoa > Arthropoda > Insecta > Hymenoptera > Megachilidae > Megachile > Megachile lagopoda. The sequence goes on along the minus strand of JASVEB010000050.1, from coordinate 20,629 downwards.
CACATATAAATACACATATAAATAAATAAATAACAATAAATAAATATAAATACAATATAAATAAATATAAATACAATATACAATAAATACAATAACATATAAATACAATATACAATAAATATAAATACAATATAAATAAATATACAATAACATATAAATAAATATACAATAAATAAATACAATAAATAAATATACAATAAATAAATAAATAAATAAATAAATAACAATAAATAACATAAATATAAATAAATATAAATACAATATAAATACAATATAAATAAATATACAATAAATATAAATAACATATAAATAAATATAAATAACATATAAATAAATATAAATACACATAAATACAATAAATAAATAACATATAAATAAATATAAATAAATATAAATACAATATAAATAAATAACATAACATATACAATAAATAAATATACATAAATAAATAAATAAATATAAATAAATAAATAACATAAATAAATACAATATACAATAAATATAAATAAATACAATAAATAAATACAATATAAATAACATATACAATAAATATACAATAAATAAATAAATATACAATAAATAACATAAATAAAATACAATAAATACACATAAATACAATATAACATAAATATAACATAAATATAAATAACATATAAATAAATATACAATAAATATAAATAAATATACAATAAATACAATAAATATACAATAAATATAAATAACATAAATAAATAAATATACAATACAATAAATAACATACAATAAATAAATAAATAAATACATATAAATAAATAAATAACATATAAATAAATAAATACAATATACAATAAATATACAATAAATATAAATAACATATACAATAAATATAAATAAATATAAATACAATAATACAATAAATACAATAAATATAAATAAATAAATAAATATAAATAAATATACAATAAATATAACATAAATAAATAAATATAAATAACATATAAATACAATAAATAACATATAAATAAATATACAATAAATATACAATAAATACAATAAATAAATACAATAACATATAAATAAATATACAATAAATAAATAAATAAATAACATATAAATAAATATACAATAAATATAAATAAATATAAATAAATATAAATAAATATAAATAAATATAATACAATATAAATAAATATACAATAAATATACAATACAATAAATAAATATAAATAAATACAATAAATATAAATACAATATCAATAAATAAATAAATACAATAAATACAATAACATAAATAAATAACATATAAATACAATAAATAAATATAAATAAATATAAATAAATATACAATAAATATAAATACAATAAATAAATATAACATAAATAAATACAATATAAATAAATATAAATAAATATACAATAAATATAAATAAATACAATAAATATAAATAAATAAATAAATACAATAAATATAAATACAATATACAATAAATATAAATAAATATACAATAACATATACAATAAATATAAATAAATATAACATAAATAAATAAATACAATATAAATAAATATAAATAACATATAAATAAATATACAATAAATATAAATAAATATACAATAAATAAATAACATAAATAAATATAAATAAATATAAATACAATATAAATAAATATAAATAACATATACAATAACATATAAATAAATATAAATACAATATAAATAAATATAAATAAATATAAATACAATATACAATAAATATAAATACAATATAAATAAATATAAATAAATATAAATAAATATAAATAAATATACAATAAATATAAATAAATATAAATAAATATACAATACAATATAAATAAATATAAATAAATATAAATAACATATAAATAAATACAATAAATACAATAACATATAAATACAATATACAATAAATAACATATAAATAAATAAATATAAATAACATATAAATAAATATACAATACAATAACATAAATAAATAAATATACAATAAATAAATATAAATACAATATAAATAAATATACAATAAATAAATAACATAAATATAAATAAATATAAATAACATATAAATAAATATACAATAAATATAAATAAATATAAATACAATATAAATAAATATACAATAAATATAAATAACATATACAATAAATAACATAACATAAATAAATAAATATACAATAAATATAAATACAATATAAATAAATATACAATAAATATAACATAAATATAAATAAATATACAATAAATATAACATAACATATAAATACAATAAATAAATATACAATAAATATAACATAAATATACAATAAATATAACATAAATATAAATACAATATAAATAAATATAAATAAATATACAATAACATATAAATAAATATAAATAAATATAAATAACATATAAATAAATATACAATAAATATAAATAAATATACAATAACATATAAATAAATATAACATAAATATAAATAAATATAAATAAATATACAATAAATAAATAAATATAAATAAATATAAATAACATATAAATACAATAAATAACAATAAATAAATAAATATACAATAAATATAAATACAATATACAATAAATATAAATACATATAAATAAATAACATACAATAAATACAATAAATATACAATACAATATAAATAACATAAATAAATACAATAAATATACAATAACATATAAATAAATATACAATACAATATAAATAACATATAAATAAATATACAATAAATATACAATAAATATAAATAACATATAAATACAATATAAATAAATATACAATAAATAAATAACATATAACATAAATATACAATAAATATAAATAAATATACAATAAATATAAATACAATATACAATAAATATAAATAAATATACATACAATATACAATAAATATAAATACAATAAATAAATAAATATAAATACAATATAAATAAATATACAATAAATATAAATACAATATAAATAAATATACAATAAATATACAATAAATAAATAAATATAAATAAATATAAATAAATATAAATACATATACAATAAATATACAATACAATATAAATACAATATAAATAAAATACAATATAAATAACATATAAATAAATATACAATAAATATAAATAACATATAAATAACATATAAATAAATATACAATAAATAAATACAATATACAATAATATACAATAAATATAAATACATATACAATAACATATAAATAAATATAAATACAATATACAATAAATAAATACAATAACATATAAATAACATAAATACAATAAATATAAATAACATATAAATAAATATAAATAACATATAAATAAATATAAATAAATATAAATACAATATACAATAAATACAATAACATATAAATAAATATACAATAAATATAACATAAATATAAATAAATACAATATAAATAAATATACAATAAATATAAATAAATAAATACAATAAATATACAATAACATACAATAAATATAAATAAATATAAATAAATAAATATACAATAAATATAAATAAATATACAATAAATATAAATAAATATACACATAAATAAATACAATAAATATAAATAAATATAAATAAATATAAATAAATATAAATACAATACAATATAAATAACATATAAATAAATATAACATAAATATAAATAAATATAAATAACATATAAATAAATATACAATAAATATAAATAAATATACAATAAATATAAATAAATATACAATAACATATAAATAAATATACAATAAATATACAATAAATATAAATAAATATAAATAACATATAAATAAATATACAATAAATATACAATAAATATACAATAACATATAAATAAATATAACATAAATATAAATACAATATAAATAACATATACAATAAATAAATAAATAAATAAATATACAATAAATATAAATAACATATAAATAACATATACAATAAATATACAATAAATATACAATAACATATAAATAAATATACAATAAATAAATAAATAAATAAATAAATATACAATAAATATAAATAAATATACAATACAATATAAATAAATATAAATAAATACAATAAATATAAATAAATATAAATACAATATACAATAAATATAAATAACATATAAATAAATATACAATAAATATAAATAAATATAAATAAATATACAATAACATATACAATAAATATAAATAAATATACAATAAATATAAATAAATATAAATAAATATACAATAACATATAAATACAATATAAATAAATATAAATAAATATAAATACAATATAAATAAATATAAATACATATAAATACAATAAATAACATAAATACAATAATAAATAACATATAAATAACAATAAATACAATAACATAATAAATAAATATAAATAACATATACAATACAATATAAATAAATATAAATAAATAAATAAATACAATAAATATAACATAAATATAACATAAATATAAATAAATATAAATACAATAAATAAATATAAATAACATATACAATAACATATAAATAACATATACAATAAATATAAATAAATATAAATACAATATAAATAAATATAAATAATATACAATAACATATAAATAACATAAATAAATAACATAAATATAAATAAATATAAATAACATATAAATACAATATACAATACAATATACAATAAATATAAATAACATATACAATAAATATAAATACAATAAATAAATATACAATAACAATAAATAAATATACAATAAATATACAATAACATATAAATAAATAAATACAATAAATATAAATAAATATACAATAACAATACAATATACAATAAATAACATATAAATAACATATACAATACATATAAATACAATATACAATAAATAAATAAATATACAATAAATATAAATAAATATACAATACAATATACAATAAATATAAATAAATATAAATAAATATACAATAAATATAAATAAATAAATACAATATAAATAAATATAAATAACATATAAATAAATATACAATAAATATACAATACACATATAAATAAATATAACATAAATAAATAAATAAATATACAATAAATATAAATAAATATAAATAACATATAAATACAATATAAATAAATATAAATACAATATAAATACAATATAAATAAATATAAATAAATATAAATAACATATAAATAAATACAATAAATATAAATAACATATAAATAAATATACAATAAATATAAATAACATAATACAATAAATATAACATACAATATACAATAACATAAATAAATATACAATAAATAACATAAATACAATAACATATAAATAACATATAAATAAATATAAATAAATATAAATAAATATACAATAAATATAAATAAATAAAATACAATAAATACATATAAATAAATATACAATAAATATAAATACAATATAAATACAATAAATACAATATAAATAAATATACAATAACATATAAATAAATATAAATAACATATACAATAACATATACAATAAATAAATAAATATACAATAAATATAAATAAATAAATAAATATACAATAAATATAAATAACATATAAATAACATATAAATAACATACAATAAATACAATAAATACAATAACATATAAATAACATATACAATAACATAAATACAATACAATATAACATAAATATACAATAAATAAATACAATAACATATACAATAAATATACAATACACATATAAATACAATATAACATAAATATACAATAAATATAAATAACATATAACATACAATATACAATACAATAAATAAATATAACATAAATATACAATAAATAAAATAAATAAATATAAATAAATATACAATAAATATAAATAAATATAAATAACATATAAATACAATATAAATAAATATAAATAAATATAAATAAATATAAATAACATATAACATAACATATAAATAAATATAAATAACATATACAATAAATATAAATAAATATAAATAAATATAAATACATATAACATACAATATAAATAAATACAATAAATATAAATAATATAAATACAATATAACATAAATAAATACAATAACATAAATAAATATACAATAAATATAAATAAATATAAATACAATAAATAAATAAATAAATATAAATAACATATAAATAAATATAAATACAATATAAATACATATAAATAAATATACAATAAATATAAATAAATACAATATACAATAAATAAATAACATACAATAACATACAATATAAATAACATAATACATAAATAAATACACATAAATAAATATAAATACATATAAATACAATAACATAAATACCATACATACTATAATCCACTATCATACAAAAAACACACCATAATAATAATAATCTCTCTCACCTCCCTCCTCATACTCTCTCCCTCTCCTCTCCTCTCCTCTCTCTCCTCTCCTCTCCTCTCCCTCTCCTCTCCCTCTCTCTCTCCTCTCCTCTCCCCTCTCCTCTCCTCTCCCTCTCCTCTCCCTCTCCCTCTCCTCTCCCTCTCCTCTCCCTCTCCCTCTCCTCTCCCTCTCTCCTCTCCTCTCTCCCTCTCCTCTCCTCTCCTCTCCTCTCTCTCCTCTCTCTCCCTCTCCTCTCCTCTCCTCTCTCTCCTCTCCCTCTCCTCTTCCCTCTCCTCTCCCTCTCCTCTCCCTTCTCCTCTCCTCTCCTCTCCCTCTCCTCTCCCTCTCCTCTCCCTCTCCTCTCCCTCTCCTCTCCCTCTCCTCTCCTCTCCCTCTCCCTCTCCTCTCCTCTCCCTCTCTCCTCTCCCTCTCCTCTCCCTCTCCTCTCCCTCTCCTCTCCCTCTCCTCTCCCTCTCCCTCTCCCTCTCCCTCTCCTCTCCCTCTCCCTCTCCCTCTCCTCTCCCTCTCCTCTCCTCTCCCTCTCCTCTCCCTCTCTCCCTCTCCTCTCCCTCTCCTCTCCTCTTCCTCTCCCCTCTCCCTCTCCTCTCCTCTCCCTCTCCTCTCTCCCCTCTCCTCTCCTCTCCTCTCCTCTCCTCTCCCTCTCCTCTCCTCTCCCTCTCCTCTCCCTCTCCTCTCCCTCTCCTCTCTCCCTCTCCTCTCCCTCTCCTCTCCCTCTCCTCTCCCTCTCTCCTCTCCCTCTCCTCTCCCTCTCTCCCTCTCCCTCTCCTCTCCCTCTCCCTCTCCCTCTCCCTCTCCTCTCTCCTCTCCTCTCCTCTCCTCTCCCTCTCCTCTCCCTCTCCCTCTCTCCTCTCCCTCTCCTCTCCTCTCCCTCTCCCTCTCCCCTCTCCTCTCCCTCTCCTCTCCTCTCCCCTCTCCTCTCCTCTCCCTCTCCTCTCCTCTCCCTCTCCTCTCCCTCTCCCTCTCCCTCTCTCCTCTCCCTCTCCCTCTCCTCTCCCCTCTCCTCTCCCTCTCCTCTCCCTCTCCCTCTCCTCTCCCTCTCCTCTCCCTCTCCTCTCCTCTCCCCTCTCCCTCTCCTCTCCTCTCCCTCTCCCTCTCCTCTCCCCTCTCCTCTCCCTCTCCTCTCCCCTCTCCCTCTCCCTCTCTCCTCTCCCTCTCCTCTCCTCTCCCTCTCCTCTCCCTCTCTCCCTCTCCCTCTCCTCTCCCTCTCCCTCTCCTCCTCTCCCTCTCTCCTCTCCCTCTCCCTCTCCCTCTCCTCTCTCCCTCTCTCCCTCTCCCTCTCCCCTCTCCTCTCCCTCTCCTCTCCCTCTCTCCTCTCCCCTCTCCTCTCCCTCTCCTCTCCTCTCCTCTCCCTCTCCTCTCCCTCTCCCTCTCCTCTCCCCTCTCCTCTCCCTCTCCCTCTCCTCTCCTCTCCCTCTCTCCCTCTCCTCTCCTCTCCCCTCTCCTCTCCTCCCTCTCCTCTCCCTCTCCTCTCCCCTCTCCCTCTCCTCTCCCTCTCTCCTCTCCCTCTCCCTCTCCTCTCTCCCTCTCCCTCTCCCTCTCCTCTCCCCTCTCCCTCTCCTCTCCCCTCTCCCTCTCCTCTCCCTCTCCTCTCCTCTCCTCTCCCCTCTCCTCTCCCCTCTCCTCTCCCTCTCCTCTCTCCCTCTCCTCTCCCTCTCCCTCTCCTCTCCTCTCCCTCTCCCTCTCCTCTCCCTCTCTCCCTCTCCCTCTCCTCTCTCCCTCTCCCCTCTCCTCTCCCTCTCCTCTCCCCTCTCCTCTCCCTCTCCCTCTCCTCTCCTCTCCCTCTCCTCTCCTCTCCCTCTCCTCTCCCTCTCCTCTCCTCTCCCTCTCCTCTCCCTCTCCTCTCCCTCTCCTCTCCTCTCCTCTCCCTCTCCCTCTCCCCTCTCCTCTCTCCCTCTCCTCTCCCTCTCCTCTCCCCTCTCCTCTCCCTCTCCTCTCCCTCTCCTCTCCCCTCTCCTCTCCTCTCCCTCTCCCTCTCCCTCTCCTCTCCCTCTCCCTCTCCCCTCTCCCTCTCCTCTCCCTCTCCTCTCCCTCTCCCCTCTCCCTCTCCCTCTCCCTCTCCTCTCCCCTCTCCTCTCCCTCTCCTCTCCTCCCTCTCCCTCTCCTCTCCCTCTCCCCTCTCCCTCTCCCTCTCCTCTCCCTCTCCTCTCCCTCTCCTCTCCCCTCTCCTCTCCCTCTCCTCTCCCCTCTCCTCTCCCTCTCCTCTCCCTCTCCTCTCCCCTCTCCTCTCCCTCTCCTCTCCTCTCCCTCTCCTCTCCCTCTCCTCTCCCCTCTCCCTCTCCTCTCCCTCTCCTCTCCCTCTCCTCTCCCTCTCCTCTCCCTCTCCCTCTCCTCTCCCTCTCCTCTCCCTCTCCTCTTCCCTCTCCCTCTCCTCTCCTCTCCCTCTCCCTCTCCTCTCCCTCTCCCTCTCCCCTCTCCTCTCCCCTCTCCCTCTCCTCTCCCTCTCCCTCTCCCTCTCTCCTCTCCCTCTCCTCTCCTCTCCTCTCTCCCTCTCCCTCTCCCTCTCCCCTCTCCTCTCCCTCTCCTCTCCCTCTCCTCTCCCTCTCTCCCTCTCCTCTCCCTCTCCTCTCCCTCTCCTCTCCCCTCTCTCCCTCTTCCCTCTCCTCTCCCTCTCTCCTCTCCCTCTCCCTCTCCTCTCCCTCTCCCTCTCCCTCTCCTCTCCCTCTCCCTCTCCTCTCCCTCTCCTCTCCCTCTCCCTCTCCTCTCCCTCTCCTCTCCCTCTCCCTCTCCTCTCCCTCTCCCCTCTCCCCTCTCCTCTCCCTCTCCCTCTCCCTCTCTCCTCTCCCCTCTCCTCTCCCTCTCCCTCTCCCCTCTCCTCTCCCTCTCCTCTCCCTCTCCCTCTCCCTCTCCTCTCCCTCTCCTCTCCTCTCCCTCTCCCCTCTCCTCTCCCTCTCCTCTCCCTCTCCTCTCCCCTCTCCTCTCCCTCTCCTCTCCCTCTCCTCTCCCTCTCCTCTCCCCTCTCCCTCTCCCTCTCCTCTCCCTCTCCTCTCCCTCTCCCCTCTCCTCTCCTCTCCCTCTCCTCTCCCTCTCCTCTCCCTCTCCCCTCTCCTCTCCCTCTCCCTCTCCCTCTCCCTCTCCCTCTCCCTCTCCTCTCCTCTCCCTCTCCTCTCCCTCTCCTCTCCCCTCTCCTCTCCCTCTCCTCTCCCCTCTCCTCTCCCTCTCCTCTCCCTCTCCCTCTCTCCTCTCCCTCTCCCTCTCCCTCTCCCTCTCCTCTCCCTCTCCCTCTCCCTCTCTCTCCCCTCTCCTCTCCCTCTCCTCTCCCTCTCCTCTCCCCTCTCCTCTCCTCTCCTCTCCCCTCTCCCTCTCCCTCTCCTCTCCCCTCTCCCCTCTCCTCTCCCTCTCCTCTCCTCTCCTCTCCCTCTCCCCTCTCCTCTCCCCTCTCCTCTCCCTCTCCTCTCCCTCTCCTCTCCCTCTCCCTCTCCCCTCTCCTCTCCCTCTCCCTCCTCTCCCCTCTCTCCCTCTCCTCTCCCTCTCCTCTCCCTCTCCTCTCCCCTCTCCCTCTCCTCTCCCTCTCTCCCCTCTCCCTCTCCCTCTCCCTCTCCCCTCTCCTCTCCCTCTCCCTCTCCTCTCCTCTCCCTCTCCCTCTCCTCCCTCTCCCTCTCCTCTCCTCCTCTCCTCTCTCCCTCTCCTCTCCCTCTCCTCTCCCCTCTCCTCTCCCTCTCCTCTCCCTCTCCTCTCCTCTCCCTCTCCTCTCCCTCTCCCTCTCCTCTCTCCCCTCTCCTCTCCCTCTCCTCTCCCTCTCCTCTCCCTCTCCTCTCCCTCTCCCTCTCCCCTCTCCTCTCCTCTCCTCTCCCCTCTCCTCTCCCTCTCCTCTCCCTCTCCTCTCCCTCTCCTCTCCCTCTCCTCTCCCCTCTCCTCTCCTCTCCCTCTCTCCCTCTCCTCTCCCTCTCCTCTCCCTCTCCTCTCCCTCTCCTCTCCTCTCCTCTCCCTCTCCTCTCCCTCTCCTCTCCCTCTCCCTCTCCCTCTCCTCTCCTCCCTCTCCCTCTCCTCTCCCCTCTCCTCTCCTCTTCCCTCTCCCCTCTCCCTCTCCCTCTCCTCTCCCTCTCCTCTCCCCTCTCTCTTCCCCTCTCCTCTCCTCTCCTCTCCCTCTCCTCTCCCTCTCCTCTCCCTCTCCTCTCCCTCTCCCCTCTCCTCTCCCTCTCCTCTCCCTCTCCTCTCCTCTCCCTCTCCTCTCCCTCTCCTCTCCCTCTCTCCTCTCCCCTCTCCCTCTCCCCTCTCCCTCTCCCTCTCCTCTCCCCTCTCCTCTCCCTCCTCTCCTCTCCCTCTCCTCTCCTCTCCCTCTCCTCTCCCCTCTCCTCTCCCTCTCCCTCTCCCTCTCTCCCTCTCCCTCTCCTCTCCCTCTCCTCTCCCCTCTCCTCTCCCTCTCCCTCTCCCCTCTCCTCTCCCTCTCCTCTCCCTCTCCTCTCCCTCTCCTCTCCCCTCTCCCTCTCCCTCTCCTCTCCCCTCTCCTCTCCCTCTCCTCTCCCTCTCCTCTCCTCTCCCTCTCCCTCTCCTCTCCCTCTCCCTCTCCCTCTCCTCTCCCTCTCCCTCCTCCCTCTCCTCTCCTCTCTCCCTCTCCTCTCCTCTCCCTCTCCTCTCCCTCTCCCCTCTCCTCTCCCCTCTCCTCTCCCCTCTCCTCTCCCTCTCCTCTCCCCTCTCCTCTCCTCTCCCTCTCCTCTCCCCTCTCCTCTCCCTCTCCCTCTCCCTCTCCTCTCCCTCTCCCTCTCCCTCTCTCCCTCTCCTCTCCTCTCCCCTCTCCCTCTCCTCTCCCTCTCCCTCTCCCTCTCCTCTCTCCCTCTCCTCTCCCTCTCCTCTCCCTCTCCTCTCCCTCTCCCTCTCCTCTCCCTCTCCTCTCCCCTCTCCCTCTCCTCTCCCTCTCCCTCTCCCTCTCCCTCTCTCCCTCTCCTCTCCCTCTCTCTCCTCTCCCCTCTCCTCTCCTCTCCCTCTCCCTCTCCTCCCTCTCCTCTCCCCTCTCCTCTCCCTCTCCCTCTCTCCTCTCCCCTCTCCCCTCTCCTCTCCCTCTCCTCTCTCCTCTCCCTCTCCTCTCCCCTCTCCTCTCCTCTCCCTCTCCTCTCCCTCTCCCTCTCCCCTCTCCTCTCCCTCTCCTCTCCCTCTCCCTCTCCCTCTCCTCTCCCTCTCCCTCTCCTCTCCCCTCTCCTCTCCCTCTCCTCTCCCTCCTCTCCCTCTCCTCTCCCTCTCCTCTCCCTCTCCTCTCCTCTCCCTCTCCTCTCCTCTCCCTCTCCCCTCTCCTCTCCCTCTCCCCTCTCCTCTCCCTCTCCTCTCCCTCTCCCTCTCCCTCTCCTCTCCTCCCTCTCCTCTCCCCTCTCCCTCTCCCCTCTCCTCTCCTCTCTCCTCTCCCCTCTCCTCTCCCTCTCTCTCCCTCTCCTCTCCTCTCTCCCTCTCCTCTCTCCCTCTCCCTCTCCCTCTCCTCTCCTCTCCTCTCCCCTCTCCCTCTCCTCTCCCTCTCCTCTCCCTCTCCTCTCCCTCTCCTCTCCCTCTCTTCCCCTCTCCTCTCCCTCTCCTCTCCTCTCCCTCTCCCTCTCCTCTCCCTCTCTCTCCCTCTCCCTCTCCTCTCCTCTCCTCTCCCTCTCCTCTCCCTCTCCTCTCCCCTCTCCTCTCCCTCTCCTCTCCCCCTCTCCTCTCCCCTCTCCTCTCCTCTCCCTCTCCCTCTCTCCCTCTCCTCTCCCTCTCCCTCTCCCTCTCCTCTCCTCTCCCTCTCCTCTCCCTCTCCTCTCCCTCTCCTCTCCCCCTCTCCTCTCTCCCCTCTCCTCTCCCTCTCCCTCTCCCCTCTCCTCTCCCTCTCCTCTCCCTCTCCTCTCCTCTCCTCTCCCTCTCCCTCTCCCTCTCCTCTCCCTCTCTCCCTCTCCCCTCTCCTCTCCCTCTCCCTCTCCTCTCCTCTCCCTCTCCTCTCCCTCTCCTCTCCTCTCCTCTCCCTCTCCTCTCCCTCTCCCTCTCCTCTCCCTCTCCCTCTCCTCTCCCTCTCCTCTCCTCTCCCTCTCCCCTCTCCTCTCCCTCTCCTCTCCCTCTCCTCTCCCTCTCCCTCTCCTCTCCTCTCCCTCTCCTCTCCCTCTCCTCTCCCCTCTCCTCTCCTCTCCCTCTCTCCCTCTCCCTCTCCTCTCCCTCTCCTCTCCTCTCCCTCTCCTCTCCCTCTCTCCTCTCCCTCTCCCTCTCCCTCTCCTCTCCCTCTCCTCTCCTCTCCCTCTCCTCTCCCCTCTCCTCTCCTCTCCCTCTCCTCTCCCTCTCCTCTCCTCTCCTCTCCCCTCTCCTCTCCCTCTCCTCTCCCTCTCCTCTCCCTCTCCTCTCCCTCTCCCTCTCCCTCTCCTCTCCCTCTCCCTCTCCTCTCTCCCTCTCCTCTCCCTCTCCTCTCCCTCTCCCTCTCCCTCTCCTCTCCTCTCCCTCTCTCCTCTCCCTCTCCTCTCCCCTCTCCTCTCCCTCTCCTCTCCCTCTCCTCTCCCTCTCCCTCTCCTCTCCTCTCCCTCTCCTCTCCCTCTCCTCTCCCTCTCCCTCTCTCCCTCTCCTCTCCCTCTTCCTCTCCCCTCTCCTCTCCCTCTCCTCTCCCCTCTCCTCTCCTCTCCTCTCCCTCTCCTCTCCCTCTCTCCTCTCCTCTCCCTCTCCTCTCCCTCTCCTCTCCTCTCCCTCTCCCTCTCTCCCTCTCCTCTCCCTCTCCTCTCCCTCTCCTCTCCCTCTCCCTCTCCTCTCCTCTCCTCTCCCTCTCCCTCTCCCCTCTCCTCTCCCTCTCCTCTCCCCTCTCCTCTCCTCTCCCTCTCTCCCTCTCCTCTCCCCTCTCCTCTCCCTCTCTCTCCCTCTCCTCT
>JASVEB010000050.1:0-2500 GCA_036983795.1 Megachile lagopoda | reverse complement strand
CTCTCCTCTCCCTCTCCCTCTCCTCTCCCCTCTCCCTCTCCTCTCCCTCTCCTCTCCCCTCTCCTCTCCTCTCCCTCTCCTCTCCCCTCTCCTCTCCCCCTCTCCCTCTCCTCTCCCTCTCCTCTCCCTCTCCTCTCCCTCTCCTCTCCCTCTCCTCTCCCTCTCCTCTCCCTCTCCTCTCCTCTCCCCTCTCCCTCTCTCTCTCTCTCCTCTCCTCTCCTCTCCCTCTCCTCTCCCCTCTCCTCTCCCCTCTCCTCTCCCCTCTCCTCCCTCTCCCTCTCCTCTCCCTCTCCTCTCCTCTCCTCTCCCCTCTCCCTCTCCTCTCCCTCTCCTCTCCCTCTCCCTCTCCCCTCTCCTCTCCCTCTCCTCTCCCTCTCCTCTCCCTCTCCCTCTCCCCTCTCCCTCTCCCCTCTCCTCTCCCTCTCCCTCTCCCTCTCCTCTCCCTCTCCTCTCCCTCTCCCTCTCCCTCTCCCTCTCCTCCCCTCTCCCTCTCCTCTCCCCTCTCCTCTCCCTCTCCCTCTCCTCTCCCTCTCCTCTCCTCTCCCTCTCCTCTCCCCTCTCCTCTCCCCTCTCCTCTCCCTCTCCTCTCCCCTCTCCTCTCCCTCTCCTCTCCCTCTCCTCTCCCTCTCCTCTCCTCTCCCTCTCCCTCTCCTCTCCCTCTCCTCTCCCTCTCCCTCTCCCTCTCCCCTCTCCTCTCCCTCTCCCTCTCCTCTCCCTCTCCTCTCCTCTCCCTCTCCTCTCCCTCTCCCCTCTCCCTCTCCTCTCCCTCTCCCTCTCCCTCTCCTCTCCCTCTCCTCTCCCTCTCCCCTCTCCTCTCCCTCTCCTCTCCCTCTCCCTCTCCCTCTCCTCTCCCCTCTCCCTCTCCTCTCCTCTCCTCTCCCTCCCTCTCCCTCTCCTCCCTCTCCTCTCCCTCTCCTCTCCCCTCTCCTCTCCCTCTCCTCTCCCTCTCCTCTCCCTCTCCTCTCCCTCTCCTCTCTCCCTCTCCCTCTCCCTCTCCTCTCCCTCTCCCTCTCCTCTCCCTCTCCTCTCCCCTCTCCCTCTCCTCTCCCTCTCCCTCTCCTCTCCCTCTCCCCTCTCCCTCTCCTCTCCCTCCCTCTCCCCTCTCCCTCTCCCTCTCCTCTCCCTCTCCCTCTCCTCTCCTCTCCCTCTCCCCTCTCCTCTCCCTCTCCTCTCCCTCTCCTCTCCCCTCTCCTCTCCCCTCTCCCTCTCCCTCTCCCTCTCCCCTCTCCTCTCCCTCTCCTCTCCCCTCTCCTCTCCTCTCCCTCTCCTCTCCCTCTCCTCTCCTCTCCCTCTCCCCTCTCCCTCTCCTCTCCTCTCCCTCTCCCTCTCCCTCTCCTCTCCTCTCCCTCTCCCTCTCCCTCTCCTCTCCCTCTCCTCTCCCTCTCCCTCTCCCCTCTCCTCTCCCCTCTCCCCTCTCCTCTCCCTCTCCTCTCCCTCTCCTCTCCCCCTCTCCTCTCCCTCTCCTCTCCCTCTCCCCTCTCCTCTCCCTCTCCCTCTCCTCTCCCTCTCCTCTCCCTCTCCTCTCCCTCTCCTCTCCCCTCTCCTCTCCCTCTCCCTCTCCCCTCTCCTCTCCTCTCCCTCTCCTCTCCCTCTCCCTCTCCCTCTCCCTCTCCTCTCCCTCTCCTCTCCTCTCCCTCTCCTCTCCCCTCTCCTCTCCCTCTCCTCTCCCCTCTCCTCTCCTCTCCTCTCCCTCTCCTCTCCCTCTCCTCTCCCCTCTCCTCTCCCCCTCTCCCTCTCCCTCTCCTCTCCCCTCTCCTCTCCCTCTCCTCTCCCCTCTCCCTCTCCTCTCCCTCTCCTCTTCCCTCTCCCTCTCCCTCTCCTCTCCCCTCTCCTCTCCCTCTCCCTCTCCCCTCTCCTCTCCCTCTCCTCTCCCCTCTCTCCCCTCTCCTCTCCCCTCTCCTCTCCCTCTCCTCTCCCTCTCCCTCTCCCTCTCCCTCTCCTCTCCCCTCTCCTCTCCCCTCTCCCTCTCCTCCTCTCCCTCTCTCCCTCTCCCTCTCCCTCTCCTCTCCCTCTCCTCTCCCTCTCTCCCCTCTCTCTCCCTCCCTCTCCCTCTCCCTCTCCCTCCTCTCCCTCTCCCTCCTCTCCCTCTCCTCTCCCCTCTCCTCTCCCTCTCCTCTCCTCTCCTCCCCTCTCCTCTCCCTCTCCTCTCCCCTCTCCTCTCCCTCTCCTCTCCCCTCTCCTCTCCCCTCTCCTCTCCTCTCCCTCTCCCTCTCCTCTCCCTCTCCTCTCCCCTCTCCTCTCCCTCTCCCTCTCCCTCTCCTCTCCCCTCTCCTCTCCCTCCCTCTCCCTCTCCCTCTCCTCTCCTCTCCCCTCTCCTCTCCCTCTCCCTCTCCCTCTCCTCTCCTCTCCTCTCCCCCTCTCCTCTCCCTCCTCTCCTCTCCTCTCCCTCTCCTCTCCCCTCTCCCTCTCCTCTCCCTCTCCTCTCCCTCTCCCCTCTCCCTCTCCTCTCCCCTCTCCTCTCCCCTCTCTCCTCTCCCCTCTCCCTCTCCTCTCCTCTCTC
>JASVEB010000049.1:0-37846 GCA_036983795.1 Megachile lagopoda | reverse complement strand
ATCAATAGAAATAAGGATAGTAATAATAGAATGAGAATAATAATATCAGTTATAGCGATATAAATAATAGTAGTAAGGATAATAATAATAGTAATAACGACAATATCAACAGAAATAAGGATAGTAATAATAGAATGAGGATAATAATAACAGTTATGGCGATATAAATAATAGTAGTAACGATAATAATAATAGTAATAACGACAATATCAACAGAAATGAGGATAGTAATAATAGAATGAGGATAATAATATCAGTTATAGCGATATAAATAATAGTAGTAACGATAATAATAATAGTAATAACGACAATATCAACAGAAATAAGGATAGTAATAATAGAATGAGAATAATAATATCAGTTGTGGCGATATAAATAATAGTAGTAATGATAATCATAATAGTAATAACGACAATATCAACAGAAATAAGGATAGTAATAATAGAATCAGGATAATAATAACAGTCTCGGCGATAATAATAACTAATATAACGACAATATCAAGAGAAATAAGGATAGTAATAATAGAATGAGAATAATAATATCAGTTATAGCGATATAAATAATAGTAGTAAGGATAATAATAATAGTAATAACGACAATATCAACAGAAATAAGGATAGTAATAATAGAATGAGGATAATAATAACAGTCTCGGCGATAGTAATAACTGAAATAACGACAATATCAACAAAAATAAGGATAGTAATAATAGAATGAGGATAATAATATCAGTTAAAGCGATATAAATAATAGTAGTAAGGATAATAATCATAGTAATAACGACAATATCAACAGAAATGAGGATAGTAATAATAGATTGAGGATAATAATATCAGTTATAGCGATATAAATAATAGTAGTAACGATAATAATAATAGTAATAACGACAATATCAACAGAAATAAGGATAGTAATAATAGAATGATAATAATAATATCAGTTGTGGCGATATAAATAATAGTAGTAATGATAATCATAATAGTAATAACGACAATATCAACAGAAATAAGGATAGTAATAATAGAATCAGGATAATAATAACAGTCTCGGCGATAATAATAACTAATATAACGACAATATCAAGAGAAATAAGGATAGTAATAATAGAATGAGAATAATAATATCAGTTATAGCGATATAAATAATAGTAGTAAGGATAATAATAATAGTAATAACGACAATATCAACAGAAATAAGGATAGTAATAATAGAATGAGATAATAATAACAGTATCAGCGATAATAATAACTAAAATAACGACAATATCAACAGAAATAAGGATAGTAATAATAGAATGAGGATAATAATATCAGTTATAGCGATATAAATAATAGTAGTAAGGATAATAATAATAGTAATAACGACAATATCAACAGAAATGAGGATAGTAATAATAGAATGAGGATAATAATATCAGTTATAGCGATATAAATAATAGTAGTAACGATAATAATAAGAGAAATAACGACAATATCAACAGAAATAAGGATAGTAATAATAGAATGAGGATAATAATATCAGTTAGTGCGATATAAATAATAGTAGTAATGATAATCATAATAGTAATAACGACAATATCAACAGAAATAAGGATAGTAATAATAGAATGAGGATAATAATAACAGTCTCGGCGATAATAATAACTAAAATAACGACAATATCAAGAGAAATAAGGATAGTAATAATAGAATGAGAATAATAATATCAGTTATAGCGATATAAATAATAGTAGTAAGGATAATAATAAGAGAAATAACGACAATATCAACAGAAATAAGGATAGTAATAATAGAATGAGGATAATAATAACAGTCTCAGCGATAATAATAACTAAAACAACGACAATATCAACAGAAATAAGGATAGTAATAATAGAATGAGGATAATAATATCAGTTATAGCGATATAAATAATAGTAGTAACGATAATAATAATAGTAATAACGACAATATCAACAGAAATAAGGATAGTAATAATAGAATGAGGATAATAATATCAGTTATAGCGATATAAATAATAGTAGTAACGATAATAATAATAATAATAACGACAATATCAACAGAAATAAGGACGGTAATAATAGAATGAGAATAATAATATCAGTTTTAGCGATATAAATAATAGTAGTAACGATAATAAAAATAATAGTAATAACGACAATATCAACAGAATCAAGGATAGTAATAATAGAATGAGGATAATAATAACAGTCTGAGCGATAATAATAACCAAAATAACGACAATATCAACAGAAATAAGGATAGTAATAATAGAATGAGGATAATAATATCAGTTATAGCGATATAAATAATAGTAGTAACGATAATAATAATAGTAATAACGACAATATCAACAGAAATAAGGATAGTAATAATAGAATGAGAATAATAATACCAGTTATAGCGACATAAATAATAGTAGTAACGATAATGATAATAGTAATAACGACAATATCAACAGAAATAAGGATAGTAATAATAGAATGAGGATAATAATAACAGTCTCGGCGATAATAATAACTAAAATAACGACAATATCAACAGAAATAAGGATAGTAATAATAGAATGAGAATAATAATATCATTAATGGCGATATAAATAATAGTAGTAAGGATAATAATTATAGTAATGCCGACAATATCAACAGAAATGAGGATACTAACAATAGATTGAGGATAACAATATCAGCTATAGCGATAAATAATAGTAGTAAGGGTAATAATAATAGTAATAACGATAATATCAACAGAAATAAGGATAGTAATAATAGAATGAGAATAATCATATCCGTTATAGCGATAAATAATAGTAGTAAGGATAATGATCATAGTAACAACGACAATATCAACAGAAATAAGGATAGTAATAATAGAATGAGGATAATAATAACAGTCTCGGCGATAATAGTAACTAAAATAACGACAATATCAACAGAAATAAGGATAGTAATAATAGAATGAGATAATAATAACAGTCACAGCGATCTGAATAATAGTAGAAAGGATAATAATAAGAGTAATAACGACAATATCAACAGAAATAAGGATAGTAATAATAGAATGAGATTAATAATAACAGTATCAGCGATAATAATATGAGAAATAACGACAATATCAACAAAAATAAGGATAGTAATAATAGAATGAGGATAATAATATCAGTTAAAGCGATATAAATAATAGTAGTAAGGATAATAATAATAGTAATAACGACAATATCAACAGAAATGAGGATAGTAATAATAGAATGAGGATAATAATATCAGTTATAGCGATATAAATAATAGTAGTAACGATAATAATAATAGTAATAACGACAATATCAACAGAAATAAGGATAGTAATAATAGAATGAGAATAATAATATCAGTTATAGCGATATAAATAATAGTAGTAATGATAATCATAATAGTAATAACGACAATATCAACAGAAATAAGGATAGTAATAATAGAATGAGGATAATAATAACAGTCTCGGCGATAATAATAACTAAAATAACGACAATATCAACAGAAATAAGGATAGTAATAATAGAATGAGCATAATAATATCAGTTATAGCGATATAAATAATAGTAGTAACGATAATAATAATAGTAATAACGACAATATCAACAGAAATAAGGATAGTAATAATAGAATGAGGATAATAATAACAGTCTCGGCGATAATAATAACTAAAATAACGACAATATCAACAAAAATAAGGATAGTAATAATAGAATGAGGATAATAATATCAGTTAAAGCGATATAAATAATAGTAGTAAGGATAATAATCATAGTAATAACGACAATATCAACAGAAATGAGGATAGTAATAATAGATTGAGGATAATAATATCAGTTATAGCGATATAAATAATAGTAGTAACGATAATAATAATAGTAATAACGACAATATCAACAGAAATAAGGATAGTAATAATAGAATGAGAATAATAATATCAGTTGTGGCGATATAAATAATAGTAGTAATGATAATCATAATAGTAATAACGACAATATCAACAGAAATAAGGATAGTAATAATAGAATCAGGATAATAATAACAGTCTCGGCGATAATAATAACTAATATAACGACAATATCAAGAGAAATAAGGATAGTAATAATAGAATGAGAATAATAATATCAGTTATAGCGATATAAATAATAGTAGTAAGGATAATAATAATAGCAATAACGACAATATCAAAAGAAATATGGATAGTAATAATAGAATGAAGATAATAATAACAGTATCAGCGATAATAATAACTAAAACAACGACAATATCAACAGAAATAAGGATAGTAATAATAGAATGAGGATAATAATATCAGTTAAAGCGATATAAATAATAGTAGTAAGGATAATAATAATAGTAATAACGACAATATCAACAGAAATGAGGATAGTAATAATAGAATGAGGATAATAATATCAGTTATAGCGATATAAAAATAGTAGTAAGGATAATAATAATAGTAACAACGATAATATCAACAGAAATAAGGATAGTAATAATAGAATGAGAATAATAATACCAGTTATAGCGACATAAATAATAGTAGTAACGATAATAATAATAGTAATAACGACAATATCAACAGAAATAAGGATAGTAATAATAGAATGAGGATAATAATAACAGTTATAGCGATATAAATAATAGTAGTAAGGATAATAATCATAGTAATAACGACAATATCAACAGAAATAAGGATTGTAATAATAGAATGAGGATAATAATAACAGTTATAGCGATAGGAATAGCAGTAGTAAGGATAATAATAGAAACGACAATATCAACAGAAATAAGGATAGTAATAATAGAATGAGGATAATAGTATCAGTTATAGCGATATAAATAACAGTAGTAAGGATAATAATAATAGTAATAACGACAATATCAACAGAAATAAGGATAGTAATAATAGAATGAGGATAATAATAACAGTATCGGCGATAATAATAAGAGAAATAACGACAATATCAACAGAAATAAGGATAGTAATAATAGAATGAGGATAATAATATCAGTTATAGCGATATAAATAATAGTAGTAACGATAATAATAATAGTAATAACGACAATATCAACAGAAATAAGGATAGTAATAATAGAATGAGGATAATAATAACAGTCTCGGCGATATAAATAATAGTAGTAATGATAATCATAATAGTAATAACGACAATATCAACAGAAATAAGGATAGTAATAATAGAATGAGGATAATAATAACAGTCTCGGCGATAATAATAACTAAAATAACGACAATATCAAGAGAAATAAGGATAGTAATAATAGAATGAGGATAATAATATCAGTTATAGCGATATAAATAATAGTAGTAAGGATAATAATAATAGTAATAACGACAATATCAACAGAAATAAGGATAGTAATAATAGAATGAGGATAATAATAACAGTCTCAGCGATAGTAATAACTAAAATAACGACAATATCAACAAAAATAAGGATAGTAATAATAGAATGAGGATAATAATATCAGTTAAGCGATATAAATAATAGTAGTAAGGATAATAATAATGGCAATAACGACAATTTCAAAAGAAATATTGATAGTAATAATAGAATGAAGATAATAAGTACAGTATCAGCGATAAATAATAGTAACTAAAACAACGACAATATCAACAGAAATAAGGATAGTAATAATAGAATGAGGATAATAATATCAGTTATAGCGATATAAATAATAGTAGTAACGATAATAATAATAGTAATAACGACAATATCAACAGAAATGAGGATAGTAATAATAGAATGAGGATAATAATATCAGTTATAGCGATATAAATAATAGTAGTAACGATAATAATAATAGTAATAACGACAATATCAACAGAAATAAGGATAGTAATAATAGAATGAGAATAATAATATCAGTTATGGCGATATAAATAATAGTAGTAATGATAATCATAATAGTAATAACGACAATATCAACAGAAATAAGGATAGTAATAATAGAATCAGGATAATAATAACAGTCTCGGCGATAATAATAACTAAAATAACGACAATATCAACAGAAATAAGGATAGTAATAATAGAATGAGAATAATAATATCAGTTATAGCGATATAAATAATAGTAGTAAGGATAATAATAATAGTAATAACGACAATATCAACAGAAATAAGGATAGTAATAATAGAATGAGGATAATAATAACAGTATCGGCGATAATAATAACTAAAATAACGACAATATCAACAGAAATAAGGATAGTAATAATAGAATGAGATAATAATACCAGTCACAGCGATGTGAATAACAGTAGAAAGGATAATAATGAGAGGAATAACGACAATATCAACAGAAATGAGGATAGTAGCAATAGAATGAGGATAATAATAACAGTCGCGGCGATAATAATAACTAAAAAAACGACAATATCAACAGAAATAAGGATAGTAATAATAGAATGAGATAATAATAACAGTTATAGCGATATAAATAATAGTAGTAACGATAATAATAATAGTAATAACGACAATATCAACAGAAATAAGGATAGTAATAATAGAATGAGGATAATAATAACAGTCTCGGCGATAATAATAACTAAAATAACGACAATATCAACAGAAATAAGGATAGTAATAATAGAATGAGGATAATAATATCAGTTATAGCGATATAAATAATAGTAGTAACGATAATAATAATAGTAATAACGACAATATCAACAGAAATAAGGATAGTAATAATAGAATGAGAATAATAATATCAGTTGTGGCGATATAAATAATAGTAGTAACGATAATAATAATAGTAATAACGACAATATCAACAGAAATAAGGATAGTAATAATAGAATGAGGATAATAATAACAGTCTCGGCGATAATAATAACTAATATAACGACAATATCAACAGAAATAAGGATAGTAATAATAGAATGAGATAATAATAAGTGAAATAACGACAATATCAACAGAAATAAGGATAGTAATAATAGAATGAGGATAATAATAACAGTATAAGCGATAATAATAACTAAAATAACGACAATATCAACAGAAATAAGGATAGTAATAATAGAATGAGGATAATAATATCAGTTATAGCGATATAAATAATAGTAGTAACGATAATAATAATAGTAATAACGACAATATCAACAGAAATAAGGATAGTAATAATAGAATGATAATAATAATATCAGTTGTGGCGATATAAATAATAGTAGTAATGATAATCATAATAGTAATAACGACAATATCAACAGAAATAAGGATAGTAATAATAGAATCAGGATAATAATAACAGTCTCGGCGATAATAATAACTAATATAACGACAATATCAAGAGAAATAAGGATAGTAATAATAGAATGAGAATAATAATATCAGTTATAGCGATATAAATAATAGTAGTAAGGATAATAATAATAGTAATAACGACAATATCAACAGAAATAAGGATAGTAATAATAGAATGAGGATAATAATAACAGTCTCGGCGATAGTAATAACTAAAATAACGACAATATCAACAAAAATAAGGATAGTAATAATAGAATGAGGATAATAATATCAGTTAAAGCGATATAAATAATAGTAGTAAGGATAATAATAATAGTAATAACGACAATATCAACAGAAATAAGGATAGTAATAATAGAATGAGGATAATAATATCAGTATCAGGGATAATAATAACAAAAACAAGGACAATATCAACAGAAATAAGGATAGTAATAATAGAATGAGGATAATAATACCAGTTATAGCGATATAAATAATAGTAGTAACGATAATAATAATAGTAATAACGACAATATCAACAGAAATAAGGATAGTAATAATAGAATGAGGATAATAATATCAGTTATAGCGATATAAATAATAGTAGTAAGGATAATAATAATAGTAATAACGACAATATCAACAGAAATAAGGATAGTAATAATAGAATGAGGATAATAATATCAGTTATAGCGATATAAATAATAGTAGTAACGATAATAATAATAGAAATAACGACAATGGAAAGTATTAATAGAATGAGTATAGTAATAACAGTCACAGCGATATAAATAATAGTAGTAAGGATAATAATAAGAGAAATAACGACAATATCAACAGAAATAAGGATAGTAATAATAGAATGAGGATAATAATAACAGTCTCGGCGATAATAATAACTAAAATAACGACAATATCAACAGAAATGAGGATAGTAATAATAGAATGAGGATAATAATATCAGTTATAGCGATATAAATAATAGTAGTAACGATAATAATAATAGTAATAACGACAATATCAACAGAAATAAGGATAGTAATAATAGAATGAGAATAATAATATCAGTTGGGGCGATATAAATAATAGTAGTAATGATAATCATAATAGTAATAACGACAATATCAACAGAAATAAGGATAGTAATAATAGAATGAGGATAATAATAACAGTCTCGGCGATAATAATAACTAAAATAACGACAATATCAACAGAAATAAGGATAGTAATAATAGAATGAGAATAATAATATCAGTTATAGCGATATAAATAATAGTAGTAAGGATAATAATAATAGTAATAACGATAATATCAACAGAAATAAGGATAGTAATAATAGAATGAGGATAATAATAACAGTCTCAGCGATAATAATAACTAAAATAACGACAATATCAACAGAAATAAGGATAGTAATAATAGAATGAGGATAATAATATCAGTTATAGCGATATAAATAATAGTAGTAAGGATAATAATAATAGTAATAACGACAATATCAACAGAAATAAGGATAGTAATAATAGAATGAGGATAATAATAACAGTATCAGCGATAATAATAACTAAAACAACGACAATATCAACAGAAATAAGGATAGTAATAATAGAATGAGGATAATAATATCAGTTATAGCGATATAAATAATAGTAGTAACGATAATAATAATAGTAATAACGACAATATCAACAGAAATAAGGATAGTAATAATAGAATGAGGATAATAATAACAGTCTCGGCGATAATAATAACTAAAATAACGACAATATCAACAGAAATAAGGATAGTAATAATAGAATGAGGATAATAATATCAGTTATAGCGATATAAATAATAGTAGTAACGATAATAATAATAGTAATAACGACAATATGAACAGAAATAAGGATAGTAATAATAGAATGAGAATAATAATATCAGTTGTGGCGATATAAATAATAGTAGTAATGATAATCATAATAGTAATAACGACAATATCAACAGAAATAAGGATAGTAATAATAGAATCAGGATAATAATAACAGTCTCGGCGATAATAATAACTAATATAACGACAATATCAAAAGAAATAAGGATAGTAATAATAGAATGAGGATAATAATACCAGTTATAGCGACATAAATAATAGTAGTAACGATAATAATAATAGTAATAACGACAATATCGACAGAAATAAGGACAGTAATAATAGAATGAGGATAATAATAACAGTGTCGGCGATAATAATAACTAAAATAACGACAATATCAACAGAAATAAGGATAGTAATAATAGAATGAGAATAATAATATCAGCTATTGCGATATAAGTAATAGTAGTAAGGATAATAATAATAGTAATAACGACAATATCAACAGAAATAAGGATAGTAATAATAGAATGAGGATAATAATAACAGTATCGGCGATAATAATAACTAAAATAACGACAATATCAACAGAAATAAGGATAGTAATAATAGAATGAGGATAATAATATCAGTTATTGCGATATAAGTAATAGTAGTAAGGATAATAATAATAGTAATAACAATAATATCAGTTATAGCGATATAAATAATAGTAGTAACGATAATAATAATAGTAATAACGACAATATCAACAGAAATAAGGATAGTAATAATAGAATGAGAATAATAATATCAGTTATAGCGATATAAATAATAGTAGTAACGATAATCGTAATAGTAATAACGACAATATCAACAGAAATAAGGATAGTAATAATAGAATGAGGATAATAATAACAGTCTCGGCGATAATAATGACTAAAATAACGACAATATCAACAGAAATAAGGATAGTAATAATAGAATGAGAATAATAATATCAGTTATAGCGATATAAATAATAGTAGTAACGATAATAATAATAGTAATAACGACAATATCAACAGAAATAAGGATAGTAATAATAGAATGAGGATAATAATAACAGTCTCGGCGATAATAATAACTAAAATAACGACAATATCAACAGAAATAAGGATAGTAATAATAGAATGAGGATAATAATATCAGTTATAGCGATATAAATAATAGTAGTAAGGATAATAATAATAGTAATAACGACAATATCAACAGAAATGAGGATAGTAATAATAGAATGAGGATAATAATATCAGTTATAGCGATATAAATAATAGTAGTAACGATAATAATAATAGTAATAACGACAATATCAACAGAAATAAGGATAGTAATAATAGAATGAGAATAATAATATCAGTTATGGCGATATAAATAATAGTAATGATAATAATTATAGTACTAACGACAATATCAACAGAAATAAGGATAGTAATAATAGAATGAGGATAATAATAACAGTCTCGGCGATAATAATAACTAAAATAACGACAATATCAACAGAAATAAGGATAGTAATAATAGAATGAGAATAATAATATCAGTTATAGCGATATAAATAATAGTAGTAACGATAATAAAAATAATAGTAATAACGACAATATCAACAGAATCAAGGATAGTAATAATAGAATGAGGATAATAATAACAGTCTGAGCGATAATAATAACTAAAATAACGACAATATCAACAGAAATAAGGATAGTAATAATAGAATGAGGATAATAATACCAGTTATAGAGATATAAATAATAGTAGTAAGTATAATAATAATAGTAATAACGACAATATCAACAGAAATAAGGATAGTAATAATAGAATGAGGATAATAATAACAGTATAATGGATAATAATAACTAAAACAACGACAATATCAACAGAAATAAGGATAGTAATAATAGAATGAGGATAATAATAACAGTCACGGCGATATGAATAATAGTAGTAAGGATAATAATAATAGTAATAACGACAATATCAACAGAAATAAGGATAGTAATAATAGAATGAGGATAATAATAACAGTCTCGGCGATAATAATAACTAAAATAATAATAACGACAATATCAACAGAAATAAGGATAGTAATAATAGAATGAGGATAATAATATCAGTATAGCGATATAAATAATAGTAGTAACGATAATAATAATAGAATAACGACAATATCAACAGAAATAAGGATAGTAATAATAGGAATAATAAGTAGGATAATAATATAATAACGACAATATCAAGAAATAGGATAGTAATAATAGAATAGATAATAATATCAGTTATAGCGATAATAATAATAATAATAACGACAATATCAACAGAATCAAGGATAGTAATAATAGAATGAGGATAATAATATCAGTTATAGCGATATAAATAATAGTAGTAACGACAATATCAACAGAAATAAGGATAGTAATAATAGAATGAGAATAATAATATCAGTTATAGCGATATAAATAATAGTAGTAAAACGACAATATCAACAGAAATAAGGATAGTAATAATAGAATCAGGATAATAATAACAGTCTCGGCGATAATAATAACTAATATAACGACAATATCAAGAGAAATAAGGATAGTAATAATAGAATGAGGATAATAATATCAGTTATAGCGATATAAATAATAGTAGTAAGGATAATAATAATAGTAATAACGACAATATCAACAGAAATAAGGATAGTAATAATAGAATGAGGATAATAATAACAGTCTCAGCGATAATAATAACCAAAATAACGACAATATCAACAGAAATAAGGATAGTAATAATAGAATGAGGATAATAATATCAGTTATAGCGATATAAATAATAGTAGTAACGATAATAATAATAGTAATAACGACAATATCAACAGAAATAAGGATAGTAATAATAGAATGAGGATAATAATAACAGTATCGGCGATAATAATAACTAAAATAACGACAATATCAACAGAAATAAGGATAGTAATAATAGAATGAGAATAATAATATCAGTTATAGCGATATAAATAATAGTAGTAAGGATAATAATAATAGTAATAACGACAATATCAACAGAAATAAGGATAGTAATAATAGAATGAGGATAATAATAACAGTATCAGCGATAATAATAACTAAAATAACGACAATATCAACAGAAATAAGGATAGTAATAATAGAATGAGGATAATAATATCAGTTATAGCGATATAAATAATAGTAGTAAGGATAATAATAATAGTAATAACGACAATATCAACAGAAATAAGGATAGTAATAATAGAATGAGGATAATAATAACAGTCTCTGCGATAATAATAACTAAAATAACGACAATATCAACAGAAATAAGGATAGTAATAATAGAATGAGGATAATAATATCAGTTATAGCGATATAAATAATAGTAGTAACGATAATAATAATAGTAATAACGACAATATCAACAGAAATAAGGATAGTAATAATAGAATGAGAATAATAATATCAGTTATAGCGATATAAATAATAGTAGTAAAACGACAATATCAACAGAAATAAGGATAGTAATAATAGAATGAGGATAATAATAACAGTCTCGGCGATAATAATAACTGAAATAACGACAATATCAACAGAAATAAGGATAGTAATAATAGAATGAGGATAATAATATCAGTTATAGCGATATAAATAATAGTAGTAACGATAATAATAATAGTAATAACGACAATATCAACAGAAATAAGGATAGTAATAATAGAATGAGGATAATAATAATAGGCTCAGTGATAATAATAAATAAATTAACGACAATATCAACAGAAATAAGGATAGTAATAATAGAATGAGGATAATAATATCAGTTATAGCGATATAAATAATAGTAGTAACGATAATAATAATAGTAATAACGACAATATCAACAGAAATAAGGATAGTAATAATAGAATGAGGATAATAATATCAGTTATAGCGATATAAATAATAGTAGTAAGGATAATAATAATAGTAATAACGACAATATCAACAGAAATAAGGATAGTAATAATAGAATGAGGATAATAATAACAGTCTCGGCGATAATAATAACTAAAATAACGACAATATCAACAGAAATAAGGATAGTAATAATAGAATGAGAATAATAATATCAGTTATAGCGATATAAATAATAGTAGTAAGGATAATAATAATAGTAATAACGACAATATCAACAGAAATAAGGATAGTAATAATAGAATGAGGATAATAATAACAGTCTCTGCGATAATAATAACTAAAATAACGACAATATCAACAGAAATAAGGATAGTAATAATAGAATGAGGATAATAATATCAGTTATAGCGATATAAATAATAGTAGTAAGGATAATAATAATAGTAATAACGACAATATCAACAGAAATGAGGATAGTAATAATAGAATGAGGATAATAATATCAGTTATAGCGATATAAATAATAGTAGTAACGATAATAATAATAGTAATAACGACAATATCAACAGAAATAAGGATAGTAATAATAGAATGAGAATAATAATATCAGTTGTGGCGATATAAATAATAGTAGTAAGGATAATAATAATAGTAATAACGACAATATCAACAGAAATAAGGATAGTAATAATAGAATGAGGATAATAATAACAGTCTCGGCGATAATAATAACTAAAATAACGACAATATCAAAAGAAATAAGGATAGTAATAATAGAATGAGAATAATAATACCAGTTATAGCGACATAAATAATAGTAGTAACGATAATAATAATAGTAATAACGACAATATCAACAGAAATAAGGATAGTAATAATAGAATGAGGATAATAATAACAGTCTCGGCGATAATAATAACTAAAATAACGACAATATCAACAGAAATAAGGATAGTAATAATAGAATGAGGATAATAATATCAGTTATAGCGATATAAATAATAGTAGTAAGGATAATAATAATAGTAATAACGACAATATCAACAGAAATGAGGATAGTAATAATAGAATGAGGATAATAATATCAGTTATAGCGATATAAATAATAGTAGTAACGATAATAATAATAGTAATAACGACAATATCAACAGAAATAAGGATAGTAATAATAGAATGAGAATAATAATATCAGTTATGGCGATGTAAGTCATAGTAATGATAATAATTATAGTACTAACGACAATATCAACAGAAATAAGGATAGTAATAATAGAATGAGGATAATAATAACAGTCTCGGCGATAATAATAACTAAAATAACGACAATATCAACAGAAATAAGGATGGTAATAATAGAATGAGAATAATAATATCAGTTATAGCGATATAAATAATAGTAGTAACGATAATAATAATAGTAATAACGACAATATCAACAGAAATAAGGATAGTAATAATAGAATGAGGATAATAATAACAGTATCAGCGATAATAATAACTAAAATAACGACAATATCAACAGAAATAAGGATAGTAATAATAGAATGAGAATAATAATATCAGTTATAGCGATATAAATAATAGTAGTAAGGATAATAATAATAGTAATAACGACAATATCAACAGAAATAAGGATAGTAATAATAGAATGAGGATAATAATAACAGTCTCAGCGATAATAATAACTAAAATAACGACAATATCAACAGAAATAAGGATAGTAATAATAGAATGAGAATAATAATATCAGTTATAGCGATATAAATAATAGTAGTAAGGATAATAATAATAGTAATAACGACAATATCAACAGAAATAAGGATAGTAATAATAGAATGAGGATAATAATAACAGTATCAGCGATAATAATAACTAAAATAACGACAATATCAACAGAAATAAGGATAGTAATAATAGAATGAGGATAATAATATCAGTTATAGCGATATAAATAATAGTAGTAAGGATAATAATAATAGTAATAACGACAATATCAACAGAAATAAGGATAGTAATAATAGAATGAGGATAATAATAACAGTCTCGGCGATAATAATAACTAAAATAACGACAATATCAACAGAAATGAGGATAGTAATAATAGAATGAGGATAATAATATCAGTTATAGCGATATAAATAATAGTAGTAACGATAATAATAATAGTAATAACGACAATATCAACAGAAATAAGGATAGTAATAATAGAATGAGAATAATAATATCAGTTATAGCGATATAAATAATAGTAGTAAGGATAATAATAAGAGAAATAACGACAATATCAACAGAAATAAGGATAGTAATAATAGAATGAGGATAATAATAACAGTCTCGGCGATAATAATAACTAAAATAACGACAATATCAACAGAAATAAGGATAGTAATAATAGAATGAGGATAATAATATCAGTTATAGCGATATAAATAATAGTAGTAAGGATAATAATAATAGTAATAACGACAATATCAACAGAAATGGGATAGTAATAATAGAATGAGGATAATAATATCCGTTATAGCGATAAATAATAGTAGTAATAATAATGGTAATAACGACAATATCAACAGAAATAAGGATAGTAATAATAGAATGAGGATAATAATATCAGTTATAGCGATATAAATAATAGTAGTAACGATAATAATAATAGTAATAACGACAATATCAACAGAAATAAGGATAGTAATAATAGAATGAGAATAATAATATCAGTTATAGCGATATAAATAATAGTAGTAAGGATAATAATAATAGTAATAACGACAATATCAACAGAAATAAGGATAGTAATAATAGAATGAGGATAATAATAACAGTCTCGGCGATAATAATAACTAATATAACGACAATATCAAGAGAAATAAGGATAGTAATAATAGAATGAGAATAATAATATCAGTTATAGCGATATAAATAATAGTAGTAAGGATAATAATAATAGTAATAACGACAATATCAACAGAAATAAGGATAGTAATAATAGAATGAGGATAATAATAACAGTCTCAGCGATAATAATAACTAAAAAAACGACAATATCAACAGAAATAAGGATAGTAATAATAGAATGAGGATAATAATATCAGTTATAGCGATATAAATAATAGTAGTAAGGATAATAATAATAGTAATAACGACAATATCAACAGAAATAAGGATAGTAATAATAGAATGAGGATAATAATATCAGTTATAGCGATATAAATAATAGTAGTAACGATAATAATAATAGTAATAACGACAATATCAACAGAAATAAGGATAGTAATAATAGAATGAGAATAATAATATCTGTTATAGCGATATAAATAATAGTAGTAATGATAATCATAATAGTAATAACGACAATATCAACAGAAATAAGGATAGTAATAATAGAATGAGGATAATAATAACAGTCTCGGCGATAATAATAACTAATATAACGACAATATCAAGAGAAATAAGGATAGTAATAATAGAATGAGAATAATAATATCAGTTATAGCGATATAAATAATAGTAGTAAGGATAATAATAATAGTAATAACGACAATATCAACAGAAATACGGATAGTAATAATAGAATGAAGATAATAATAACAGTATCAGCGATAATAATAACTAAAACAACGACAATATCAGCAGAAATAAGGATAGTAATAATGGAATGAGGATAATAATAACAGTTATAGCGATATAAATAATAGTAGTAAGGATAATAATAATAGTAATAACGACAATATCAACAGAAATAAGGATAGTAATAATAGAATGAGGATAATAATATCAGTTATAGCGATATAAATAATAGTAGTAACGATAATAATAATAGTAATAACGACAATATCAACAGAAATAAGGATAGTAATAATAGAATGAGAATAATAATATCAGTTGTGGCGATATAAATAATAGTAGTAACGATAATAATAATAGTAATAACGACAATATCAACAGAAATAAGGATAGTAATAATAGAATCAGGATAATAATAACAGTCTCGGCGATAATAATAACTAATATAACGACAATATCAAGAGAAATAAGGATAGTAATAATAGAATGAGAATAATAATATCAGTTATAGCGATATAAATAATAGTAGTAAGGATAATAATAATAGTAATAACGACAATATCAAAAGAAATAAGGATAGTAATAATAGAATGAGGATAATAATAACAGTCTCAGCGATAATAATAACTAAAATAACGACAATATCAACAGAAATAAGGATAGTAATAATAGAATGAGGATAATAATATCAGTTATAGCGATATAAATAATAGTAGTAAGGATAATAATAATAGTAATAACGACAATATCAACAGAAATAAGGATAGTAATAATAGAATGAGGATAATAATAACAGTATCGGCGATAATAATAACTAAAATAACGACAATATCAACAGAAATAAGGATAGTAATAATAGAATGAGGATAATAATATCAGTTATAGCGATATAAATAATAGTAGTAAGGATAATAATAATAGTAATAACGACAATATCAACAGAAATAAGGATAGTAATAATAGAATGAGATAATAATAACAGTATCAGCGATAATAATAACTGAAATAACGACAATATCAACAGAAATAAGGATAGTAATAATAGAATGAGGATAATAATATCAGTTATAGCGATATAAATAATAGTAGTAACGATAATAATAATAGTAATAACGACAATATCAACAGAAATAAGGATAGTAATAATAGAATGAGGATAATAATAACAGTCTCAGCGATAATGATAAACAAAATAACGACAATATCAACAGAAATAAGGATAGTAATAATAGAATGAGGATAATAATATCAGTTATAGCGATATAAATAATAGTAGTAACGATAATAATAATAGTAATAACGACAATATCAACAGAAATAAGGATAGTAATAATAGAATGAGAATAATAATATCAGTTATAGCGATATAAATAATAGTAGTAACGATAATAAAAATAATAGTAATAACGACAATATCAACAGAATCAAGGATAGTAATAATAGAATGAGGATAATAATAACAGTATCGGCGATAATAATAACTAAAATAACGACAATATCAACAGAAATAAGGATAGTAATAATAGAATGAGGATAATAATATCAGTTATAGCGATATAAATAATAGTAGTAACGATAATAATAATAGTAATAACGACAATATCAACAGAAATAAGGATAGTAATAATAGAATGAGGATAATAATATCAGTTATAGCGATATAAATAATAGTAGTAAGGATAATAATAATAGTAATAACGACAATATCAACAGAAATAAGGATAGTAATAATAGAATGAGGATAATAATATCAGTTATAGCGATATAAATAATAGTAGTAACGATAATAATAATAGTAATAACGACAATATCAACAGAAATAAGGATAGTAATAATAGAATGAGAATAATAATATCAGTTATAGCGATATAAATAATAGTAGTAACGATAATAATAATAGTAATAACGACAATATCAACAGAAATAAGGATAGTAATAATAGAATCAGGATAATAATAACAGTCTCGGCGATAATAATAACTAATATAACGACAATATCAAGAGAAATAAGGATAGTAATAATAGAATGAGAATAATAATATCAGTTATAGCGATATAAATAATAGTAGTAAGGATAATAATAATAGTAATAACGACAATATCAACAGAAATAAGGATAGTAATAATAGAATGAAGATAATAATAACAGTCTCGGCGATAATAATAACTAAAATAACGACAATATCAACAGAAATAAGGATAGTAATAATAGAATGAGGATAATAATAACAGTCACAGCGATATAAATAATAGTAGTAAGGATAATAATAAGAGAAATAACGACAATATCAACAGAAATGAGGATAGTAATAATAGAATGAGGATAATAATAACAGTCTCAGCGATAATAATAACTAAAATAACGACAATATCAACAGAAATAAGGATGGTAATAATAGAATGAGAATAATAATATCAGTTATAGCGATATAAATAATAGTAGTAACGATAATAATAATAATAATAATAACGACAATATCAACAGAATCAAGGATAGTAATAATAGAATGAGGATAATAATAACAGTCTGCGCGATAATAATAACTAAAATAACGACAATATCAACAGAAATAAGGATAGTAATAATAGAATGAGAATAATAATATCAGTTATAGCGATATAAATAATAGTAGTAAGGATAATAATAATAGTAATAACGACAATATCAACAGAAATAAGGATAGTAATAATAGAATGAGGATAATAATAACAGTCTCGGCGATAATAATAACTAAAATAACGACAATATCAACAGAAATAAGGATAGTAATAATAGAATGAGGATAATAATATCAGTTATAGCGATATAAATAATAGTAGTAAGGATAATAATAATAGTAATAACGACAATATCAACAGAAATAAGGATAGTAATAATAGAATGAGGATAATAATATCAGTTATAGCGATATAAATAATAGTAGTAACGATAATAATAATAGTAATAACGACAATATCAACAGAAATAAGGATAGTAATAATAGAATGAGAATAATAATATCAGTTATAGCGATATAAATAATAGTAGTAAGGATAATAATAATAGTAATAACGACAATATCAACAGAAATAAGGATAGTAATAATAGAATGAGGATAATAATAACAGTCTCGGCGATAATAATAACTAAAATAACGACAATATCAACAGAAATAAGGATAGTAATAATAGAATGAGAATAATAATATCAGTTATAGCGATATAAATAATAGTAGTAAGGATAATAATAATAGTAATAACGACAATATCAAAAGAAATATGGATAGTAATAATAGAATGAAGATAATAATAACAGTCTCGGCGATAGTAATAACTGAAATAACGACAATATCAACAAAAATAAGGATAGTAATAATAGAATGAGGATAATAATATCAGTTATAGCGATATAAATAATAGTAGTAAGGATAATAATAATAGTAATAACGACAATATCAACAGAAATGAGGATAGTAATAATAGATTGAGGATAATAATATCAGTTATAGCGATATAAATAATAGTAGTAACGATAATAATAATAGTAATAACGACAATATCAACAGAAATAAGGATAGTAATAATAGAATGATAATAATAATATCAGTTGTGGCGATATAAATAATAGTAGTAATGATAATCATAATAGTAATAACGACAATATCAACAGAAATAAGGATAGTAATAATAGAATCAGGATAATAATAACAGTCTCGGCGATAATAATAACTAATATAACGACAATATCAAGAGAAATAAGGATAGTAATAATAGAATGAGAATAATAATATCAGTTATAGCGATATAAATAATAGTAGTAAGGATAATAATAATAGTAATAACGACAATATCAACAGAAATAAGGATAGTAATAATAGAATGAAGATAATAATAACAGTATCAGCGATAATAATAACTAAAACAACGACAATATCAACAGAAATAAGGATAGTAATAATAGAATGAGGATAATAATATCAGTTAAAGCGATATAAATAATAGTAGTAAGGATAATAATCATAGTAATAACGACAATATCAACAGAAATAAGGATAGTAATAATAGAATGAGGATAATAATATCAGTTATAGCGATATAAATAATAGTAGTAAGGATAATAATAATAGTAATAACGACAATATCAACAGAAATAAGGATAGTAATAATAGAATGAGAATAATAATACCAGTTATAGCGATATAAATAATAGTAGTAACGATAATAATAATAGTAATAACGACAATATCAACAGAAATAAGGATAGTAATAATAGAATGAGGATAATAATAACAGTCTCGGCGATAATAATAACTAATATAACGACAATATCAACAGAAATAAGGATAGTGATAATAGAATGAGGATAATAATATCAGTATCAGCGATTTTAAAAGGAGAAGTAACGACAATATCAACAGAAATAAGGATAGTAATAATGGAATGATAATAATAATAATAGTTATAGCGATATAAATAATAGTAGTAAGGATAATAATAATAGTAATAACGACAATATCAACAGAAATAAGGATAGTAATAATAGAATGAGGATAATAATAACAGTCTCAGCGATAATAATAACTAAAATAACGACAATATCAACAGAAATAAGGATAGTAATAATAGAATGAGGATAATAATATCAGTTATAGCGATATAAATAATAGTAGTAACGATAATAATAATAGTAATAACGACAATATCAACAGAAATAAGGATAGTAATAATAGAATGATAATAATAATATCAGTTGTGGCGATATAAATAATAGTAGTAATGATAATCATAATAGTAATAACGACAATATCAACAGAAATAAGGATAGTAATAATAGAATCAGGATAATAATAACAGTCTCGGCGATAATAATAACTAATATAACGACAATATCAAGAGAAATAAGGATAGTAATAATAGAATGAGAATAATAATATCAGTTATAGCGATATAAATAATAGTAGTAAGGATAATAATAATAGTAATAACGACAATATCAACAGAAATAAGGATAGTAATAATAGAATGAGGATAATAATAACAGTATCAGCGATAATAATAACTAAAATAACGACAATATCAACAGAAATAAGGATAGTAATAATAGAATGAGGATAATAATATCAGTTATAGCGATATAAATAATAGTAGTAAGGATAATAATAATAGTAATAACGACAATATCAACAGAAATGAGGATAGTAATAATAGAATGAGGATAATAATATCAGTTATAGCGATATAAATAATAGTAGTAACGATAATAATAATAGTAATAACGACAATATCAACAGAAATAAGGATAGTAATAATAGAATGAGAATAATAATATCAGTTATAGCGATATAAATAATAGTAGTAACGATAATAATAATAGTAATAACGACAATATCAACAGAAATAAGGATAGTAATAATAGAATGAGGATAATAATAACAGTCTCGGCGATAATAATAACTAAAATAACGACAATATCAACAGAAATAAGGATAGTAATAATAGAATGAGAATAATAATATCAGTTATAGCGATATAAATAATAGTAGTAAGGATAATAATAATAGTAATAACGACAATATCAACAGAAATAAGGATAGTAATAATAGAATGAGGATAATAATAACAGTATCAGCGATAATAATAACTAAAACAACGACAATATCAACAGAAATAAGGATAGTAATAATAGAATGAGGATAATAATATCAGTTATAGCGATATAAATAATAGTAGTAAGGATAATAATAATAGTAATAACGACAATATCAACAGAAATAAGGATAGTAATAATAGAATGAGGATAATAATAACAGTCTCAGTGATAATAACAACAGAAATAACGACAATATCAACAGAAATAAGGATAGTAATAATAGAATGAGGATAATAATAACAGTCTCGACGATAATAATAAGCGAAATAACGACAATATCAACAGAAATAAGGATGGTAATAATAGAATGAGAATAATAATATCAGTTTTAGCGATATAAATAATAGTAGTAACGATAATAAAAATAATAGTAATAACGACAATATCAACAGAATCAAGGATAGTAATAATAGAATGAGGATAATAATAACAGTATCGGCGATAATAATAACTAAAATAACGACAATATCAACAGAAATAAGGATAGTAATAATGGAATGAGGATAATAATACCAGTTATAGCGATATAAATAATAGTAGTAAGGATAATAATAATAGTAATAACGACAATATCAACAGAAATAAGGATAGTAATAATAGAATGAGGATAATAATATCAGTTATAGCGATATAAATAATAGTAGTAAGGATAATAATAGTAATAACGACAATATCAACAGAAATGAGGATAGTAATAATAGAATGAGGATAATAATATCAGTTATAGCGATATAAATAATAGTAGTAACGATAATAATAATAGTAATAACGACAATATCAACAGAAATAAGGATAGTAATAATAGAATGAGAATAATAATATCAGTTATAGCGATATAAATAATAGTAGTAATGATAATCATAATAGTAATAACGACAATATCAACAGAAATAAGGATAGTAATAATAGAATCAGGATAATAATAACAGTCTCGGCGATAATAATAACTAAAATAACGACAATATCAACAGAAATAAGGATAGTAATAATAGAATGAGAATAATAATATCAGTTATAGCGATATAAATAATAGTAGTAAGGATAATAATAATAGTAATAACGACAATATCAACAGAAATAAGGATAGTAATAATAGAATGAGGATAATAATAACAGTATCGGCGATAATAATAACTAAAATAACGACAATATCAACAGAAATAAGGATAGTAATAATAGAATGAGGATAATAATATCAGTTACAGCGATATAAATAATAGTAGTAAGGATAATAATAATAGTAATAACGACGATATCAACAGAAATAAGGATAGTAATAATAGAATGAGGATAATAATATCAGTCTCGGCGATAAAAATAACTAAAATAACGACAATATCAACAGAAATAAGGATAGTAATAATAGAATGAGAATAATAATATCAGTTATAGCGATATAAATAATAGTAGTAAGGATAATAATAATAGTAATAACGATAATATCAACAGAAATAAGGATAGTAATAATAGAATGAGGATAATAATAACAGTCTCGGCGATAATAATAACTAAAATAACGACAATATCAACAGAAATAAGGATAGTAATAATAGAATGAGGATAATAATATCAGTTATAGCGATATAAATAATAGTAGTAAGGATAATAATAATAGTAATAACGACAATATCAACAGAAATAAGGATAGTAATAATAGAATGAGGATAATAATATCCGTTATAGCGATAAATAATAGTAGTAAGGATAATAATAATAGTAATAACGACAATATCAACAGAAATAAGGATAGTAATAATAGAATGAGGATAATAATAACAGTTATAGCGATATAAATAATAGTAGTAAGGATAATAATAATAGAAATAACGACAATATCAACAGAAATAAGGATAGTAATAATAGAATGACGGTAATAATAACAGTATCAGCGATAATAATAACTAAAACAACGACAATATCAACAGAAATAAGGATAGTAATAATAGAATGAGGATAATAATAACAGTTATAGCGATATAAATAATAGTAGAAAGGATAATAATAAGAGAAATAACGACAATATCAATAGAAATAAGGATAGTAATAATAGAATGAGGATAATAATATCAGTTATAGCGATATAAATAATAGTAGTAACGATAATAATAATAGTAATAACGACAATATCAACAGAAATAAGGATAGTAATAATAGAATGAGGATAATAATAACAGTCTCGGCGATAATAATAACTAAAATAACGACAATATCAACAGAAATAAGGATAGTAATAATAGAATGAGGATAATAATATCAGTTATAGCGATATAAATAATAGTAGTAACGATAATAATAATAGTAATAACGACAATATCAACAGAAATAAGGATAGTAATAATAGAATGAGAATAATAATATCAGTTATGGCGATATAAATAATAGTAGTAAGGATAATAATAATAGTAATAACGACAATATCAACAGAAATAAGGATAGTAATAATAGAATGAGGATAATAATAACAGTCTCGGCGATAATAATAACTAAAATAACGACAATATCAACAGAAATAAGGATAGTAATAATAGAATGAGAATAATAATATCAGTTATAGCGATATAAATAATAGTAGTAACGATAATAATAATAGTAATAACGACAATATCAACAGAAATAAGGATAGTAATAATAGAATGAGGATAATAATAACAGTCACAGCGATATGAATAATAGTAGTAAGGATAATAATAAGAGAAATAACGACAATATCAACAGAAATAAGGATAGTAATAATAGAATGAGGATAATAATAACAGTCTCAGTGATAATAATAACTGAAATAACGACAATATCAACAGAAATGAGGATAGTAATAATAGAATGAGGATAATAATATCAGTTATAGCGATATAAATAATAGTAGTAACGATAATAATAATAGTAATAACGACAATATCAACAGAAATAAGGATAGTAATAATAGAATGAGGATAATAATAACAGCTGTGTCGGTATAAATAATAATAGTAACGATAATAATAAGAGAAATAACGACAATATCAACAGAAATAAGGATAGTAATAATAGAATGAGGATAATAATAACAGTATCAGCGATAATAATAACTAAAATAACGACAATATCAACAGAAATAAGGATAGTAATAATAGAATGAGGATAATAATATCAGTTATAGCGATATAAATAATAGTAGTAAGGATAATAATAAGAGTAATAACGACAATATCAACAGAAATAAGGATAGTAATAATAGAATGAGATTAATGATAACAGTATCAGCGATAATAATAACTAAAATAACGACAATATCAACAGAAATAAGGATAGTAATAATAGAATGAGGATAATAATAACAGTCTCAGCGATAATAATAACTAAAATAACGACAATATCAACAGAAATAAGGATAGTAATAATAGAATGAGAATAATAATATCAGTTATAGCGATATGAATAATAGTAGTAGGGATAATAATAAGAGAAATAACGACAATATCAACAGAAATAAGGATAGTAATAATAGAATGAGGATAATAATAACAGTCTCGGTGATAATAATAACTAAAATAACGACAATATCAACAGAAATAAGGATAGTAATAATAGAATGAGGATAATAATATCAGTTATAGCGATATAAATAATAGTAGTAAGGATAATAATAATAGTAATAACGACAATATCAACAGAAATAAGGATAGTAATAATAGAATGAGGATAATAATAACAGTCTCGGCGATAATAATAACTAAAATAACGACAATATCAACAGAAATAAGGATAGTAATAATAGAATGAGAATAATAATATCAGTTTTAGCGATATAAATAATAGTAGTAACGATAATAATAATAGTAATAACGACAATATCAACAGAAATAAGGATAGTAATAATAGAATGAGGATAATAATAACAGTCTCGGCGATAATAATAACTAAAATAACGACAATATCAACAGAAATAAGGATAGTAATAATAGAATGAGAATAATAATATCAGTTATAGCGATATAAATAATAGTAGTAAGGATAATAATAATAGTAATAACGACAATATCAAAAGAAATAAGGATAGTAATAATAGAATGAAGATAATAATAACAGTATCAGCGATAATAATAACTAAAACAACGACAATATCAACAGAAATAAGGATAGTAATAATGGAATGAGGATAATAATAACAGTTATAGCGATATAAATAATAGTAGTAAGGATAATAATAATAGTAATAACGACAATATCAACAGAAATAAGGATAGTAATAATAGAATGAGGATAATAATATCAGTTATAGCGATATAAATAATAGTAGTAACGATAATAATAATAGTAATAACGACAATATCAACAGAAATAAGGATAGTAATAATAGAATGAGGATAATAATAACAGTCTCAGCGATAATAATAACTAAAATAACGACAATATCAACAGAAATAAGGATAGTAATAATAGAATGAGGATAATAATATCAGTTATAGCGATATAAATAATAGTAGTAAGGATAATAATAATAGTAATAACGACAATATCAACAGAAATAAGGATAGTAATAATAGAATGAGGATAATAATAACAGTATCAGCGATAATAATAACTAAAATAACGACAATATCAACAGAAATAAGGATAGTAATAATAGAATGAGGATAATAATATCAGTTATAGCGATATAAATAATAGTAGTAAGGATAATAATAATAGTAATAACGACAATATCAACAGAAATAAGGATAGTAATAATAGAATGAGGATAATAATATCAGTTATAGCGATATAAATAATAGTAGTAACGATAATAATAATAGTAATAACGACAATATCAACAGAAATAAGGATAGTAATAATAGAATGAGGATAATAATAACAGTATCGGCGATAATAATAAGAGAAATAACGACAATATCAACAGAAATAAGGATAGTAATAATAGAATGAGAATAATAATATCAGTTATAGCGATATAAATAATAGTAGTAAGGATAATAATAATAGTAATAACGACAATATCAACAGAAATAAGGATAGTAATAATAGAATGATGATAATAATAACAGTATCAGCGATAATAATAACTAAAACAACGACAATATCAACAGAAATAAGGATAGTAATAATAGAATGAGAATAATAATATCAGTTATAGCGATATAAATAATAGTAGTAAGGATAATAATAATAGTAATAACGACAATATCAACAGAAATAAGGATAGTAATAATAGAATGAGGATAATAATAACAGTATCAGCGATAATAATAAGTAAAATAACGACAATATCAACAGAAATAAGGATAGTAATAATAGAATGAGGATAATAATATCAGTTATAGCGATATAAATAATAGTAGTAACGATAATAATAATAGTAATAACGACAATATCAACAGAAATAAGGATAGTAATAATAGAATGAGAATAATAATATCAGTTATAGCGATATAAATAATAGTAGTAATGATAATCATAATAGTAATAACGACAATATCAACAGAAATAAGGATAGTAATAATAGAATCAGGATAATAATAACAGTCTCGGCGATAATAATAACTAATATAACGACAATATCAAGAGAAATAAGGATAGTAATAATAGAATGAGAATAATAATATC
The DNA here is from genome assembly GCA_036983795.1 of Megachile lagopoda. Taxonomy (NCBI): domain Eukaryota; kingdom Metazoa; phylum Arthropoda; class Insecta; order Hymenoptera; family Megachilidae; genus Megachile; species Megachile lagopoda. Next base: position 10,042 of record JASVEB010000049.1, on the reverse strand, counting down.
AGTTATAGCGATATAAATAATAGTAGTAAGGATAATAATAATAGTAATAACGACAATATCAACAGAAATAAGGATAGTAATAATAGAATGATGATAATAATAACAGTATCAGCGATAATAATAACTAAAATAACGACAATATCAACAGAAATAAGGATAGTAATAATGGAATGAGGATAATAATACCAGTTATAGCGATATAAATAATAGTAGTAAGGATAATAATAATAGTAATAACGACAATATCAACAGAAATAAGGATAGTAATAATAGAATGAGGATAATAATATCAGTTATAGCGATATAAATAATAGTAGTAAGGATAATAATAATAGTAATAACGACAATATCAACAGAAATAAGGATAGTAATAATAGAATGAGGATAATAATATCAGTTATAGCGATATAAATAATAGTAGTAACGATAATAATAATAGTAATAACGACAATATCAACAGAAATAAGGATAGTAATAATAGAATGAGGATAATAATATGAGTTATAGCGATATAAATAATAGTAGTAAGGATAATAATAATAGTAATAACGACAATATCAACAGAAATAAGGATAGTGATAATAGAATGACGGTAATAATAACAGTATCAGCGATAATAATAACTAAAACTAAGACAATATCAACAAAAATAAGGATGGTAATAATAGAATGGGGATAATAATATCAGTTATGGCGATATAAATAATAGTAGAAAGGTTAATAATAATAGTAATAACGACAATATCAACAGAAATAAGGATAGTAATAATAGAATGAGGATAATAATAACAGTCTCGGCGATAATAATAACTAAAATAACGACAATATCAACAGAAATAAGGATAGTAATAATAGAATGAGGATAATAATATCAGTTATAGCGATATAAATAATAGTAGTAACGACAATATCAACAGAAATAAGGATAGTAATAAAAGAATGAGAATAATAATATCAGTTATAGCGATATAAATAATAGTAGTAAGGATAATAATAAGAGTAATAACGACAATATCAACAGAAATACGGATAGTAATAATAGAATGAGATTAATGATAACAGTATCAGCGATAATTATAACTAAAACAACGACAATATCTACAGAAATAAGGATAGTAATAATAGAATGAGGATAATAATAACAGTCACAGCGATATGAATAATAGTAGTAACGATAATAATAATAGTAATAACGACAATATCAACAGAAATAAGGATAGTAATAATAGAATGAGGATAATAATAACAGTATCAGCGATAATAATAACTAAAATAACGACAATATCAACAGAAATAAGGATAGTAATAATAGAATGAGGATAATAATATCAGTTATAGCGATATAAATAATAGTAGTAAGGATAATAATAATAGTAATAACGACAATATCAACAGAAATAAGGATAGTAATAATAGAATGAGGATAATAATATCAGTTATAGCGATATAAATAATAGTAGTAAGGATAATAATAATAGTAATAACGACAATATCAACAGAAATAAGGATAGTAATAATAGAATGAGGATAATAATATCAGTTATAGCGATATAAATAATAGTAGTAAGGATAATAATAATAGTAATAACGACAATATCAACAGAAATAAGGATAGTAATAATAGAATGAGGATAATAATAACAGTTAATAATAAGAGAAATAACGACAATATCAACAGAAATAAGGATAGTAATAATAGAATGAGGATAATAATAACAGTCTAGGCGATAATAATGACTAAAATAACGACAATATCAACAGAAATAAGGATAGTAATAATAGAATGAGGATAATAATATCAGTTACAGCGATATAAATAATAGTAGTAAGGATAATAATAATAGTAATAACGACAATATCAACAGAAATAAGGATAGTAATAATAGAATGAGGATAATAATAACAGTTATAGCGATATAAATAATAGTAGTAAGGATAATAATAATAGTAATAACGACAATATCAACAGAAATAAGGATAGTAATAATAGAATGAGAATAATAATATCAGTTGTGGCGATATAAATAATAGTAGTAAGGATAATAATAAGAGAAATAACGACAATATCAACAGAAATAAGGATAGTAATAATAGAATGAGGATAATAATAACAGTCTCGGCGATAATAATAACTAAAATAATAATAACGACAATATCAACAGAAATAAGGATAGTAATAATAGAATGAGGATAATAATATCAGTTATAGCGATATAAATAATAGTAGTAAGGATAATAATAATAGTAATAACGACAATATCAACAGAAATAAGGATAGTAATAATAGAATGAGGATAATAATATCAGTTATAGCGATATAAATAATAGTAGTAACGATAATAATAATAGTAATAACGACAATATCAACAGAAATAAGGATAGTAATAATAGAATGAGGATAATAATATCAGTTATAGCGATATAAATAATAGTAGTAAGGATAATAATAATAGTAATAACGACAATATCAACAGAAATAAGGATAGTAATAATAGAATGAGAATAATAATAACAGTTATGGCGACATAAATAATAGTAGTAACGATAATAATAATAACGACAATATCAACAGAAATAAGGATAGTAATAATAGAATGAGAATAATAATATCAGTTATAGCGATATAAATAATAGTAGTAAGGATAATAATAATAGTAATAACGACAATATCAACAGAAATAAGGATAGTAATAATAGAATGAGGATAATAATAACAGTCTCGGCGATAATAATAACTAAAATAACGACAATATCAACAGAAATAAGGATAGTAATAATAGAATGAGGATAATAACAACAGTCACAGCGATATGAATAATAGTAGTAAGGATAATAATAAGAGAAATAACGACAATATCAACAGAAATGAGGATAGTAATAATAGAATGAGGATAATAATATCAGTTATAGCGATATAAATAATAGTAGTAAGGATAATAATAATAGTAATAACGACAATATCAACAGAAATAAGGATAGTAATAATAGAATGAGAATAATAATATCAGTTATGGCGATATAAATAATAGTAGTAAGGATAATAATAATAGTAATAACGACAATATCAACAGAAATAAGGATAGTAATAATAGAATGAGGATAATAATAACAGTCTCGGCGATAATAATAACTAAAATAACGACAATATCAACAGAAATAAGGATGGTAATAATAGAATGAGAATAATAATATCAGTTATAGCGATATAAATAATAGTAGTAACGATAATAATAATAGTAATAACGACAATATCAACAGAAATAAGGATAGTAATAATAGAATGAGGATAATAATAACAGTATCAGCGATAATAATAACTAAAATAACGACAATATCAACAGAAATAAGGATAGTAATAATAGAATGAGGATAATAATATCAGTTATAGCGATATAAATAATAGTAGTAAGGATAATAATAATAGTAATAACGACAATATCAACAGAAATAAGGATAGTAATAATAGAATGAGGATAATAATAACAGTTATAGCGATATAAATAATAGTAGTAATAATAATAGTAATAACGACAATATCAACAGAAATAAGGATAGTAATAATAGAATGAGGATAATAATATCAGTTATAGCGATATAAATAATAGTAGTAACGATAATAATAATAGTAATAACGACAATATCAACAGAAATAAGGATAGTAATAATAGAATGAGAATAATAATATCAGTTATAGCGATATAAATAATAGTAGTAAGGATAATAATAATAGTAATAACGACAATATCAACAGAAATAAGGATAGTAATAATAGAATGAGGATAATAATAACAGTCTCGGCGATAATAATAACTAAAATAACGACAATATCAACAGAAATAAGGATAGTAATAATAGAATGAGGATAATAATATCAGTTATAGCGATATAAATAATAGTAGTAACGATAATAATAATAGTAATAACGACAATATCAACAGAAATAAGGATAGTAATAATAGAATGAGAATAATAATATCAGTTATAGCGATATAAATAATAGTAGTAAGGATAATAATAATAGAAATAACGACAATATCAACAGAAATAAGGATAGTAATAATAGAATGAGGATAATAATAACAGTATCCGGCATAATAATAACTAAAATAACGACAATATCAACAGAAATAAGGATAGTAATAATAGAATGAGGATAATAATATCAGTTATAGCGATATAAATAATAGTAGTAACGATAATAATAATAATAATAACGACAATATCAACAGAAATAAGGATAGTAATAATAGAATGAGGATAATAATAACAGTCACAGCGATATGAATAATAGTAGTGAGGATAATAATAAGCGAAATAACGACAATATCAACAGAAATAAGGATGGTAATAAAAGAATGAGAATAATAATATCAGTTATAGCGATATAAATAATAGTAGTAACGATAATAATAATAATAATAATAACGACAATATCAACAGAATCAAGGATAGTAATAATAGAATGAGGATAATAATAACAGTGACAGTGATAATAATAACTAAAATAACGACAATATCAACAGAAATAAGGATAGTAATAATAGAATGAGGATAATAATAACAGTCTCGGCGATAATAATAACTAAAATAACGACAATATCAAAAGAAATAAGGATAGTAATAATAGAATGAGGATAATAATATCAGTTATAGCGATATAAATAATAGTAGTAACGATAATAATAATAGTAATAACGACAATATCAACAGAAATAAGGATAGTAATAATAGAATGAGGATAATAAATAACATATACGTAGACGATAATAATAATAGAAATAACGACAATATCAACAGAAATAAGGATAGTAATAATAGAATGAGAATAATAATATCAGTTATAGCGATATAAATAATAGTAGTAATGATAATCATAATAGTAATAACGACAATATCAACAGAAATAAGGATAGTAATAATAGAATGAGGATAATAATAACAGTCACAGTGATAATAATAACTAAAGTAACGACAATATCAACAGAAATAAGGATAGTAATAATAGAATGAGGATAATAATATCAGTTATAGCGATATAAATAATAGTAGTAACGATAATAATAATAGTAATAACGACAATATCAACAGAAATAAGGATAGTAATAATAGAATGAGGATAATAATATCAGTCTCAGCGATAAAAATAAGCAAAGTAACGACAATATCAACAGAAATAAGGATAGTAATAATAGAATGAGGATAATAATAACAGTTACAGCGATGTGAATAATAGTAGTAAGGATAATAATAACAACAATATCAACAGAAATAAGGATAGTAATAATAGAATGAGGATAATAATAACAGTATAGCGAATAATAATAGTAACGAAATATAATAGTATAACGACAATATCAACAGAAATAAGGATAGTAATAATAGAATGAGGATAATAATATCAGTTATAGCGATATAAATAATAGTAGTAACGATAATAATAATAGTAATAACGACAATATCAACAGAAATAAGGATAGTAATAATAGAATGAGGATAATAATAACAGTTATAGCGATATAAATAATAGTAGTAACGATAATAATAATAGTAATAACGACAATATCAACAGAAATAAGGATAGTAATAATAGAATGAGGATAATAATATTAGTTACAACGATATAAATAATAGTAGTAAGGATAATAATAATAGTAATAACGACAATATCAACAGAAATGAGGATAGTAATAATAGAATGCAGATAATAATATCAATTATAGCGACGTAAATAATAGTAGTAAGGATAATAATAATAGAAATAACGACAATATCAACAGAAATAAGGATAGTAATAATAGAATGAGAATAATAATATCAGTTATAGCGATATAAATAATAGTAGTAAGGATAATAATAAGAGAAATAACGACAATATCAACAGAAATAAAGATAGTAATAATAGAATGAGGATAATAATAACAGTCTCGGCGATAATAATGACTAAAATAACGACAGTATCAACAGAAATAAGGATACTGATAATAGAATGAGGATAATAATAACAGTATCAGCGATGTGAATAATAGAAGAAAGGATATTAATAAGAGAAATAACGACAATATCAACAGAAATAAGGATAGTAATAATAGAATGAGGATAATAATAACAGTCTCGGCGATAATAATAACTAAAATAACGACAATATCAAAAGAAATAAGGATAGTAATAATAGAATGAGGATAATAAAATGAGGATAGTAATAATAGAATGAGTATAATAATAACAGTCTCGCCGATAATAATAACTAAAAAAACGACAATATCAACAGAAATAAGGATAGTAATAATAGAATGTTGATAATAATATCAGTTATAGCGATATAAATAATAGTAGTAAGGATAATAATAATAGTAATAACGATAATATCAACAGAAATAAGGATAGTAATAATAGAATGAGGATAATAATAACAGTTTCAGCGATAATAATAACCAAAATAACGACAATATAAGCAGAAAAATAACTAAAATAACGACAATATCAACAGAAATAAGGATACTGATAATAGAATGAGGATAATAATAACAGTATCAGCGATAAGAATAATAGTAGTAAGGATAATAAAGGGGAAATAACGACAATATCAACAGAAATAAGGATAGTAATAATAGAATGAGGATAATAATAACAGTCTCGGCGATAATAATAACTAAAATAACGACAATATCAACAGAAATAAGGATAGTAATAATAGAATGAGGATAATAATAACAGTTATAGCGATATGAATAATAGTAGTAAGGATAATAATAAGAGAAATAACGACAATATCAACAGAAATAAGGATAGTAATAATAGAATGAGAATAATAATATCAGTTATAGCGATATAAGTCATAGTAGTAAGGATAATAATAATAGTATTAACGACAATATCAACAGAAATAAGGATAGTAATAATAGAATGAGGATAATAATAACAGTCTCAGCGATAATAATAACTAAAATAACGACAATATCGACAGAAATAACGACAGTAATATTAGAATGAGGATAATAACAGTTACGGCGATATGTATAATAGTAGTAAGGATAATAAAAAGAGAAATAACGACAATATCAACAGAAATAAGGATAGTAATAATAGAATGAGGATAATAATAACAGTCTCAGTGATAATAATAACTAAAATAACGACAATATCAACAGAAATAAGGATAGTAATAATAGAATGAGGATAATAATATCAGTTATAGCGATATAAATAATAGTAGTAAGGATAATAATAATAGTAATAACGACAATATCAACAGAAATAAGGATAGTAATAATAGAATGAGGATAATAATAACAGTCTCAGCGATAATAATAAGCAAAATAACGACAATATCAACAGAAATAAGGATAGTAATAATAGAATGAGGATAATAATAACAGTCACAGCGATATGAATAATAGTAGTAAGGATAATAATAAGAGAAATAACGACAATATCAACAGAAATAAGGATAGTAATAATAGAATGAGGATAATAATAACAGTATCAGGGATAATAATAACTAAAATAACGACAATATCAACAGAAATAAGGATAGTAATAATAGAATGAGGATAATAATAACAGTTACAGCGATATGAATAATAGTAGAAAGGATAATAATAAGAGAAATAACGACAATATCAACAGAAATAAGGATAGTAATAATAGAATGAGGATAATAATAACGGTCCCAGTGATAATAATAACTAAAATAACGACAATATCAACAGAAATAAGGATAGTAATAATAGAATGAGGATAATAATAACCAATAATAATAATAGTAATAACGACAATATCAACAGAAATAAGGATAGTAATAATAGAATGAGGATAATAATAACAGTCTCAGCGATAATAATAACTAAAATAACGACAATATCAACAGAAATAAGGATAGTAATAATAGAATGAGGATAATAATATCAGTCACAGCGATATGAATAATAGTAGTAAGGATAATAATAAGAGAAATAACGACAATATCAACAGAAATAAGGATAGTAATAATAGAATGAAGATAATAATAACAGTCTCGGCGATAATAATAACGAAAATAACGACAATATCAACAGAAATAAGGATAGTAATAATAGAATGAGGATAATAATAACAATAATAGAAATAACGACAATATCAACAGAAATAAGGATAGTAATAATAGAATGAGGATAATAATAACAGTCACAGCGATATGAATAATAGTAGTAAGGATAATAATAAGAGAAATAACGACAATATCAACAGAAATAAGGATAGTAATAATAGAATGAGGATAATAATAACAGTCTCAGCGATAATAATAACCAAAATAACGACAATATCAGCAGAAATAAGGATAGTAATAATAGAATGAGGATAATAATAACAGTCACAGCGATATGAATAATAGTCGTAAGGATAATAATAAGAGAAATAACGACAATATCAACAGAAATAAGGATAGTAATAATAGAATGAGGATAATAATAACAGTCACAGCGATATGAATAATAGTAGTAAGGATAATAATAAGAGAAATAACGACAATATCAACAGAAATAAGGATAGTAATAATAGAATGAGGATAATAATAACAGTCTCTGCGATAATAACAAGTAAAATAACGACAATATCAACAGAAATAAGGATAGTGGTAATAGAATGAGCGATATAAATAATAGTAGTAACGATAATAATAACTAAAATAACGACAATATCAACAGAAATAAGGATAGTAATAATAGAATGAGGATAATAATAACAGTCTGAGCGATAATAATAACCAAAATAACGACAATATCAACAGAAATAAGGATAGTAATAATAGAATGAGGATAATAATAACAGTCTCAGCGATAATAATAACTAAAATAACGACAATATCAACAGAAATAAGGATAGTAATAATAGAATGAGGATAATAATATCAGTCAAAGCGATATGAATAACAGTAGTAAGGATAATAATAAGAGAAATAACGACAATATCAACAGAAATAAGGATAGTAATAATAGAATGAGGATAATAATAACAGTCACAGCGATATTAATAATAGTAGTAAGATAATAATAAGAGAAATAACGACAATATCAAGAGAAATAAGGATAGTAATAATAGAATGAGAATAATAATAACAGTCACAGCGATATGAATAATAGTAGTAAGGATAATAATAAGAGAAATAACGACAATATCAACAGAAATAAGGATAGTAATAATAGAATGAGGATAATAAAAACAGTCACAGCGATGTGCATAATAGTAGACAGGATAATAATAAGAGAAATACAGACAATATCAACAGAAATAAGGACAGTAATAATAGAATGAGGATAAAAATATCAGTCACAGCGATATGAATAATAGTAGTAGGGATCATAATAAGAGAAATAATGCAAATATCAACAGAAATAAGGATAGTAATAATAGAATGAGGATAATCATAACAGTGTCAGTCATAATAATAACTGATATAACGACAATATCAACAGAAATAAGGATAGTAATAATAGAATGAGGATAATATTAACAGTCTCAGTGATAATAATAACTAAAATAACGACAATATCAACAGAAATATGGATAGTAATAATAGAATGAGGATAATAATTACAGTCACAGCGATGTGAATAATAGTAGTAAGGATAATAATAAGAGAAATAACGACAATATCAACAGAAATAAGGACAGTAATAATAGAATGAGGATAATAATAACAGTCACAGCGTTGTGAATAATAGTAGAAAGTATAATAATAAGAGAAATAACGACAATATCAACAGAAATAAGGATAGTAATAATAGAATGAGGATAATAATAACAGTCACAGAGATAATAATAACCAAAATAACGACAATATCAACAGAAATAAGGATAGTAATAATAGAATGAGGATAATAATAACAGCAGGATGATAATAAGTACATAGAAATAACGACAATATCAACAGAAATAAGGATATTAATAAGAATGGATAATAATAATCAGTTAAGCGAATGAAAATAGTAGAAAAGATAATCATAAGAGGAATAACGACAATATCAACAGAAATAAGGATAGTAATAATAGATTGAGGATAATA
>JASVEB010000048.1:0-39000 GCA_036983795.1 Megachile lagopoda | reverse complement strand
CGTCATCGGGGCTCTTACGCTCGCGTGAGTTTCATCCACCTGACTGATAGCGGTCATTATTCGACACCCTTCGGGAGGCACGCGTCGCCAGGTCGTGATGTTCGATAAGGGCGATAGCCTTTTTTCCAAAAAACGTTCGAGTTGATCCGGAATCTACTAAGGCTCGAATTGAATCGGTGGTAATTTGAATGTCAATAAAGTAGAGGGGATTCGCGCCTTGGTACGCGAAAGCGTTATAAAAGAAACAGATGCTGATGTACTCAAACAAGATGGCCGTAAGCCGTGAAGTATTTTTTGAACTAGTTCAACGGTTATCCGATAGCAGCGTTCGTAGTACTTTTTACCTATTTTCGCAGTTTTGGCCAAGTTACCGACAATGTCGATAAAAATACAAATCGGTCGATATCTATAACATGGCTTTCTAGACTGGGTATGCCACTGCGCATGGCATCACGCATGTCACATAATTAAATCAGTTAAATATAAATAGCTAACTTCTTTACGTATGTAAATAAAATAAAATAAAATTGATATATAATAATGAATTAAAAATACTAAAATATTTTTAAAATATATTTCTTTTATTTTAATAAAAAATTTGTTGCAAGAAATATTTTCTCCTGCTGACTCCTCGACCACCTCCACGGCCGCCGCGGCCGCCTCCTCCACGACCTCCGCGACCGCCCCCTCCACGGCCTCCGCGACGGCGCCCCCTCCATGGCCGCCGCGGCTGTAGAGGAGCCGCTTCAGCATTTTTTTTATCTGAAAGAGTAAAATAAGAATGTGAAATATTTATTTTAATTATCTCACCGAACTGTGATATCGAAAACTTTTAATTAAAAAAATTACAAGTTTTCGAAATAATTGCGAAAATCTATTGTTGCGAGCGCATTGAATTCTGCCTATAGGTGCAAGTCTGTGCCGGCATACGCGTCGGTTTTACCATTGTTTGCCAGCCGTTTGTCAACGATTTCGTTTGTTCACGGATTCATTCGGCAATCAACATGGACACACATTTGCAGGCAGAATTCGATATGCCAATAATAATAATTTTCCGCGAACATCTAATTTATCGTAAATAAATAAATCGTAATAAATAAATGTTAAACGCTTGACTTACTTTGCTGTCTGACGGCGTGCTGCCTTGCTCCTCTTTCTTCCTTTCTTTTTGCTTGTCCGGCTCGTCCCTCTTTTCTTCCTTCCCTTCTTCCTCCCTCTTTTCTTCTTTGTTTTCTGAAATTACTTCAATTTCCATCTGTAAATAAAATTATTTATTTATTATTTTACCGCAATCTAATAATTTATTACTTTATTTTATAATGTACTACATTGCTATTCATGATGTTATACGTACTTTTTGCGAACAATCCCGCTCCATGGCTGCTTGCTAAATGACGAACGATCGACGATCGTGACCGATGGCGTGTCCCGAACAATCCCACACATACGCAAGTATCGATAAAAAAACAAATGTCTTCTCACTAACCATGTCCGGGCGCAAAACAAAATTACATCGCAGTATAGTGAGCAACATTCGAGTACACAGGTGTATAAAGTACCGTGCAAAGAATAGTTGCAAACCATTTTTTTTTTTTTTTAATATTTTGTTTTATTAATTTTTTCACTAACTTTTATTTAACTTTTCCTTATTTTTTTATTTTTTTTTTTTTTATTAACTATATCCAATTTTACACGGTTTTAAGTGTGCACAAGTGCATATTGTGAATACTTGTGAAAAAAGTGTAAAAAATGAGTAATACAGGAAATTCGTGTGCGAAACAACTTGAAGAAAATGTGGAAGGTGCCTATAAAGGAAAGCCGAATAAAAGAAAATTGGCCCTTTCAAAGAGAAGATATTCGAAAAAAGGGGCGTGGCGCAAAAGAAAAGAACACTCATTAGCCTCTCAGACGGAAAAATTGGAAACTGTTGACGGCATAGGTAGCAAGCGGAAAGAAATTGCTGTAGAATTCGAGATCTGCCGTCAACATCCGATGGAATTTACTGTCCATCGGAAGAAATTGCAGAAAGAACCATATCTGCAGCTAATTCCGACGCAGGAAGTGCCATATCTGGATAATTCCGACGCAGAAAGTACCATATTTGTGTATAGAGAGAGCATACTCCTCAATACAAGTATCATGTAAGCGCGTATCCACGCACGCTGGGCATCGTTCGGAAGAAGCGCGTAAATGCACGCTGGACAGCCCGACATAGTGAGAATCGTGGCGTACTGGGCAATTTAATGGCTCGTCTAACTCCACAAAACCGCGCCGCACCCGTATGTAACTTCTGGGGTGGAATTTCACGGCCAGCCCAGCATACTCAGCTGTGACCTCATCACTCACCAACCCGATCTACCGATTGAAGTGGGGGTGGCAACACAACACTCACCCGAATGTACCGTTCGAGGTGCGGACAAAATTTCACTCCCAAGGGGATTATCACACCCCTGCGATGACACAAGCTGCACCTCGAGCACAGAGGTGCTCGAGTGGAGTATTCCTACACTAGACTTACGTGAACTCTCTGATGATAACGTTTCTAAATTCAAAATCTTTTGCACTCCACTAGTGACCTCGTTTTGTTCAGCCGCTACCTTCCCGCGCGCCAGGAATGCAGTAGCCACAAGTAATTCATTCTCGACAAACAGCATTTCATCCATTCCGGCTATCTCAGAATCTGCAACTGGTGTCTCACTTGCGCAAGTGTGCATCCCCACCAGAACCCCTGAAACCGGAATTAGAATCCGTGCCAGACCGTACGGTTTGTGATTGAGGGTTAGGACTGCAATCAGCGTTGACCGGATTTCGTGAAAGCGCGTCAGCGTTAGCATTAACCCCGCCCGGTTTGTACACCACAGTATAATCGTATTCATTTAATCTAATGCGCCACCTCATTATTTTAGATGCGGGTTTTTTAACGTTGTGCAACCACACTAAAGGTCTATGATCCGTAATCAACGTAAATTGCCGGCCATACGAGTAAGGTCTAAAATGTTCGACACCAAACAGAATTGCCAACAATTCCTTCTCTATAGTTGAATAATTAATCTTTGCACCATTCAAAACCCTCGAAGCATATGCGACTGGAAGATCTTTCCCAATTGATCCTTGGCTAAGAATAGCACCAATGGCAAAATCAGAGGCGTCGGTAGTGACAAAGAACGGTTGCGAAAAATTTGGAAATTGCAGCAAAGGCTCTGAGCAGATGATATCCCTCAGAGTCTCGAAGGAACATTGTGCATCAGAAGACCAATAAAATGAAATGTCCTGTTTTAAAAGTCTTGTTAAAGGTTTGGCAATCTTGGCCATATTGGGAATAAATCGCGTATAGTACCCTACTAATCCTAAAAATTGTTTGATGTTCTTTTTAGTCCTAGGTATAGGAAACTGTTTCACCGCCCGAATTTTCCCTGGATCAGGTTTTACGCCCTCGCTAGAAATTCTATGCCCTAGATAAGCTATCTCCTTCTGTCGAAATCGACACTTTTCAGGTTGGAGGGTCAGCCCAGCACTCTGTAACCGTGCTAAAAAGGTTCTCAACTTCCGCGCTTGCTCCTCAAGCGAGGCTGCATAAATTACGATGTTGTCCATATACACTAGGAGCTCGACGCCTTGTTATCCGGACAGCACGAGATCCATGACCCTTTGGAAGGTGGCCGGAGCATTTTTCAAACCAAATGGCATCCTATTAAATTCATAATGGTCATAGGGAGTGGAGAAGGCCGTGATTTAGACGCGGGGTCCATAGGGTTCTGATGAAAGCCAGAAGCCAAAATCCGGCGTGCTAAAGTACTTAGCTCCTCCTGTATCGCGTCAAACTCTCCGAGTATTCGGAAAGCCGAACTTCGGTGGGATTTAGGTAATTAGACTGAATGCTGTTTATTAAATTGACCCGTTTATTAACTTGAGTCGCCACAATCAAAGTTACTATCAACTCGCAAAACAGAGGTGAAACCGAAGTGCTCAAAATGGCAAACACAGAAGTGTGTTCAAAACTATCAAAAACTGAAGTATGGACCTCGAGGCCCTCCGCATTTTATATTGAACATTCCCCTGCGACGTCGCCTAGCAACCACGCCGATTCCACGAGGAACCGGCAGCGCGCCCTTCGTCGATCTTTGTTACGCCGCCATCCCTGTGCGGCCGAACCGTCGAACGCTACTATGAACGGTGATATTCGGAAGGGGATAGGTATCTGCTACGGTCTTTTCATTTAATTCCCGGTAATCAAAGACCATCCTCCAGCGCGGTTTTCCGGCGGAATCGGGTTTTTTAGGGACGATCCATAAGGGTGAATTATAAGGGGATGCTGAGGGCTGAATAATTTCATTTTTAAGTAAAGAATTCACCTGAGTATTAATTTCATCCTTATGAATTGGTGGGAATCTTTACTGTTTGTTATTTATAGATGTATTGTCTGTTGTAATAACAGTATGATGAGGGACATTGGCCATTTTCAGCTTGTCCGACGGAAGATGAAATTGATAAGGGAATTTGTTAATAATTTCCAAAATACTGGTCCTTTCCTCCTCCTGAAGATGACTAAGATTTAAATACTTGAGCAATTCACTTGATCGCTGGGCCTCATCTGCCGATTTGTCCGCCGTGGGATTCGCTGTTCTAGAAGAGCGAAGTGCATGAGGTTTAGAAATAAATTCCTCCAACTCAATTTGAGGTATAGTAAGAGTAATATAATCACTCGTAGTGTTAATAGCAAACAACTTAGCTGAACCATTTCGCTGGCTTGACTGGACTTCTCCCAAGAAAACACCCGGACCAGCATCAACCCTCCTGATGTAGCCCGATGCATTATTACCCTTCGTTGGGACCGAAATTAATACCTTATTTCGCGGAGGCAAATCAAACGAGGAAAAAACAGGGGCACACGGTCTCTCCCCGCCCAGCTCCACGAGGCATGGAAAATTTTCCCTGAATCGGAGGGTAGCTCGCTGTTCCTCCAGAAATGTTACCCCTAAAATTCCGGCCTCACTAATTGGAAAATCATCATTAACTAATTGAAAATGGACGGGAATATCATTTACAATAACGACGATTTCACCCGAAGTCTGAACCGTTCCCGAGCCAATACCAGTGAGATGATAAATTCTATCCACATTAACTGGCAGATCAAATTTCAATTCTTTTCGTTTAACCAAATTTAATTGCAAACCGGTATCCACTAAAAACCTGGCTGATCCATCCCGAAAATGCTCGTGCATCAGCGAAATTACCGGTGACCGCGATTTATGGCTTAAGTCGGTTTCGCGGCAGACACGGCGCAGGAAATTAGGGGTTCCCTCCGTGCCACGCCCGCTACGGAGGCCCCTTTCAAGTTTAAAGAATTTCCCCGATTTTCGGGAGCCGAAGAACCTGACGATGGTGGATTTTTCCTCCATGTGCGGTATGTATTCTTCCTATAGCACGACTGATCACTATGGTCCGTCTTACCACACTTCCGACATCTAAGTGTATCGCGACTCGAATTTGTAAAACGGCGGCCCCCTCGCGACCAACAATTCGCCCTATCATGACCGGCCCTTCTTTAGACTTTAGAAAGAAAGACTTTAGAATCGGCATCAAAAACGTTGGGGCTCCCTGATGCCTGAGGAAAATCTAACTGCTCTTCGACCTGGGAAGCTAACTTTATGGCTACTTTCAACTCCTTTACTCCATCCTTGGAGATGCTACTCGCGATGTAATTAGTCCGCAATTCCCTCAAGAATCCGGTCACTACGCTCTTCATGAGTAGCTTCTTAACACTTTACCGACCGGTAGCGCTTCAACGGCATACGTACGTCCGACCGGCCCCTCAGCTTCAGATTTTCCCTGGCGCCGGCTCATGTTTCGGTTAGACTGTCGCACGGGAGTGTCCGTACGTTTCGTATGCTCAGATAAAATTGTCCGCTTTCTGTTTTATAGACTTAACAAAATGTCTTATTTTCATGATATTAATGCTAATCTATATTTATTTTACCTATTACAATGGTTTTTACTGTAATAATTACATAATATACCATAATCTATATATTGACATATTTGAAATAAAAAATAGTTAATATTTTTTCAAGGTATGATATCGTTCAAAACAGTCGCCTTTATGTAATGGAACATTGCAAAATTTACAAACAAAACATGTTCTGCTTCTTTTCTTTTGAACAGCACAAACTCTGCATTGTCTTTGCGGTTTCACGCTTCGACCGCTGGTCACTGTATTTACAAGTTTATGTTTTCCGAAATTCGACAGTCTTCCGGGATGGTCTAATATGGGTGCTCTCCTTGTGGGTGCAGAACTAGGTAGATCATCATCTTGTTCCATACAATTAGTTTCATTATCTTGTATCCACGAAACTGCCACTTTGTGCATGAAATCCTTATACCTCATTTTTTTTTCGTTTTGAAATATGTATGCTTTAAATGAATTAAACAGTGCACAATTGATAAAAAACATGACAACCCGTTTTGTCCATTTTTTGTTTTTCTGAAAATGGAATAATATGCAAGATACTGGTCCGCGCGATCTACGCCCTTCATATATTTATTATAATGTACGATGGAATTAGGCTTTTGTATTGGGACATCTGATCTTTTACTTCTGCTGCTGGATTCCGTCAATTGTGCAGAATGTATTGTTGAAATCATATTGACATTTCTTCTGCCATTATTCCATACTTCTAACAAAATTTGGTGATTCCTGCGAAATTCATACTGACCTCTTGAAAGTCATAATGTTTGCAGTGATCGAGGAAGACCTCTATTTTTTCGAATGGCTCCGCACACTCGCACTTTATTTTTCAGGAGAATTTTAGCCATTTTGACACTGTTATAATAGTTGTCCTGATGAATGTGGTGCCACATGTTCTTGTATGGTTCAATAACCGTCAAAACAGTGTCTTCTAATTTTTTGCCATCAGCAGCGTACACGTGAAAATTGCAAACGTATCGCGTGACAGCTTCAGACAGCACTCTCACAAGTATTCCGTATTTAGTAAGTTTTGCAGGATTGTATGTTTTAATCGATAATCTTCCTCTCCACGGAATTGTACATTCATCCAGAGACAATTGTTGACTAGGTTTGTACACGTCGTTAAATTTTCGCTGTAAATAATCAATGACATACTGGATTTTAGCAAGCCTATGTGTATTTTGAGGAATGTCGTCATTGTTGCAAAAATGTCAGCTTTGCATTATTTGCACAAATCTGTTTCTACTCATGACTTGCGAGAAGAATGGCGTTTCTATAGTTCGATCAGTGGACCAATAGTCATAGAGAACGTCTTTTTTTACCTGACCCATTAGAACTATTAGCCCCAAAAATTTCTTCATTTCCGGTACCGTTATATCTGTCCATTTTTTCGTTTTTGATGGAGTTATATATTTAGCCATGATCTGGTAATGATACCTGTTGGTTTCCCGCACCAAGTGCTCGAAAAAGTCAATTCCAATAAATAAATTTACACTATCCAACACATTTTCTTGAGAACTTGGCATAATTTTTATGCCAGGGCTGCCTTCGAAAGGTTCCAAATTTACTGCTTCGTCGTTTGTCGACCATATATCATCGTCATCTTCAATTATTTGCATCGTTTTCGCACCGTCTTCGATATTATTTATTTCGTCGCTTTCTGAATCACTATATATTAGTGGTAATGCAGAAGTTCGCTTCCGAATTATTATTCCGCTACCATCACTTTCATCACCACTGTCACTTCCTGAATATGCGTCAGGACAATCTGATAAATGGTCTAAATAATACTCCCCAACCACATTTTTTTCGTTCATTACGAAGGTTCAATTTTTTCAAATAGTATGATAATATGGGAGCTTACAAAGGAACGCAACTAACACAACCGAGCAATGTATCTCAATACTAAATAACAAATTACTGTTCACATAATAGCAATTGTTTATCGCCATGGCAACGGATTAATAGGCTATCGGTCGGTAAGCATCAACGACCAAAGCCGATTAATAGGCTATCGGTCGGTAAAGTGTTAACCCCTCCAAGCTCCTCCGAACTTAATTCCTCCTTTGCCGCTTGCTCCCCGCGATCTAAAATATCATTGACCCGGAATCCGAACTCCTCAATCGTTTCGCGTTCGTGACGATATAGTCTTTAACTCGTTGTGGATATTGTTTACATCGAAACTTTGAGCAAACGCGGATTTTATCAGAGAAATTAATTCCTCGACAGTCTTTAGAACCTTATCACCCACTACACTCCTATAAACCCGGTGCTGCATACGATTCCGAATTATCTCCAGCAAGAGGGTCTTATCCTCAGTTTTAACCAGTGCATCAGCGCGCTTACATTGTGCTATAAAATCATTTATTCGGGATGGTTTCCCATCGAAATGAGGGATGAAGCTCTTTATAATGTCTTATTCTATCCGGGAAATGGGTTTTGGAAATTCAGGCAGCGTCGTAACCGCGTCCTTAACTACATTACTGGAAGGGGGTTGCAATAAACTTGTACCCGAATTATCTATTTGATACCCGTCAATTTGAGAAGAAGTGTCCAATAAATTAGAAGGCGGTGGCCCGGGCGGAGTCATGAATACATTATTATTATTAGCCGTACTACTTGCAGGGATTGCTGCACCGTCCGACGCACCCCAACCCTGAATCGCAGGCTGCACAGGAACTAGAGACGACTCGCGTCCAGCCTGCGATGACATCCACTACCACTCCTATCAGGGAGTAATACTATAGTATTCTCACCGTAAATGTGGAAAAGATCTCTACCGTAAATGTTAAAATTTTATCCCTACTACTGGGGGGATCCCCCTCGAAATCAGTCAAGCGTTAAACATGATCGGTCGCCGAAACGACGAGGATCGAATATCGGTGAGACACACTAATGCAAGCAAAGGAAAAGATTGCAACGTTCTTATTTCTTACTATTTTTTCATGAAACTTTTACTGTCGTATTCGTCTAGTTTTTCTGATTAAAATGACACCAAACATGATATAATTCCGTTAACAATTGCGTGTGTAACGAGTGATTAAAGTTTTTAACGTAAAAGAGGACGGCGAATGGAAAAGAAAGAGAGGCAGAAGGTTGAAGCGTTCGGCAAACATGAAAGACTCGTGCGTGTTCTGTCTTTTAAATTCAAAAATCAAAATTCTTTTTTTTTGGTTTTTCGTCGATGGAACTTTTACTGTCACGTCCCGAGTGACGGAAAGAAAAGATTCCGAGAATTTTAAAAACAATGGGAATAATTGCTGTAGGCTTTTGACCGCGAGGCGCTTTCGTCCTACGCTAAGGTCGGGTCTCCCAAATTACAATATTTCTTTTGCTTCGGTGAAAGGCCTTCCTCGAACCGGTGGGCTTCTTGGTGTTTCCTGAGGTAGAAATTATACCGAGGGTCGGTTACGGGAATATTTTCGAGCGCCGGTAATTGTATTGTGAATTCGATCTTCTTGAGTGACCAGGCGGCTTCGTCGCGCGGAACTGCAACGGGGTTTGGTCGGGCGGTCTCTTCTATGAAACTTCATCCTTCTCTTTTGATTGATTTCGCAGACTCGGGTGTACTTCTACGCGGCGGTGTTTGTGTCGCCCGAGTGGTGGAGGTTACGCGGTTGGTTTGCGTGGACTTGGCCGACGTCGATGGATTTACAGTTGTTATTTTGACGTTTGTAAGTGGAATTTCCCGTAACACGCGCGGTCTCGCTGGAACGCCTACGAGAGGGACGGGTTGCGCGGCTTGATTTAAAAATGTATTAAATAGTTTCCGGACTTGGTATTTCCGACCGCCTCTCCGTGTTTTGCCCATGCTACTTAGTCATTCCGAATAACTGTATTTGCTTCTAAATATTTTGTGAAAATAAGACAACCTTGCACTACAACCGTAACGGTGATATTGAAAAAGGCCCTACGAAAGAGACGTCGCGAGTCGTCCTGCGGTTTATGGTCTCAGGCATAGCGAAAGGGAAAGAACGACGTGCGGGGCGTCCAGACACCACCTCGGATAATTTAGAAGAATGATGGAAAATCTGCAGCGTGCGGCGCGTCCAGTCACCACTGCAGATTGTTTCGGGTAAAGGAAATATTTGGAGAAAGAGCCGAGAGCCTAAACTGCGTAACGGTTGACTCGGATAATTGGTTATCAAGCTTGAATTTAACTAACTATTGTCTGATTTTCAATTCTGGGGTTGGATTTAAACATGGAAGAGAAGATTCAAAAGATTAAGAATGTAAATTTCTAAGTCTTCGTTTACTTTAGAAAATGTCTAAGTACTAGTTGTAGTATTTATTGAAATTTCTAAGTCTAACTTGATGAATTACAAAAAGTTTCTAAGTGTTTTCTAAGGAAAATATCGGAGCTTGACGGAGAGACTAAGTCTTTATAAGTGCAAATTCGACGGGTGCGTAGGGCTGAACGTCGAATATTGAAGACGCGCGAATGATCCCGAATGATTGAGTCAAATTGATCGAGATCGAAAGAATGAGTTCGGATGATCGAATGATGAAGCTCGTGCTCGTCGCTGCCTTTTTGTTAGGTTTGAACGGTGGTGGGGATCTAAACCCACCGGTGGGGAGAAGTTTCGTCCAGCATGGGAGCTGGCTGTGGAAGTGGATTCCGTAGAAACCTCTCGGCTTTTTCCGCCGAGGAGAAGAGAGATCGGCTCGCGTGGCGATTCGCCGTACGAGACCGGCGTTCGCCAGTGGGGGTAGTGGGGGTACCGCGCTAAGCGGTGATACCTGCTCTGCCGAAACGCAACCCGAGCGTAAAATCGGTTTTACGCCGGCAGAGACAGATATCTTGAAGGCAAAAGAATTTGTTTATAAATTATTAAGGATCCCTCTCTCTTGATTTAACTTGCGATTTTGAAACTGGATGTTATTCCCACTGATTTGCCGTTCTACCTGACCAGGCTTGGACGAGCGTTTCAAAAAGAAAATGAATAAAAGTTTACTGTAAAAACCCGATTCCTACGTTTTCTGATATTTTCCTTGTCTCTTAATTCTATCCAAAGCTTAACCTAATATACATAAGACTTAACCCTAACGATATTTAATATATTAATGGTACTTATAACAATACGTCCGGAGGACCTCACATTACCATCGTATGTGTCTCGTTTTTCTGATTAAAATGATTGTCGAAAACGGGGAGGACCGCTCTGACGGCACGCTTGCCGGACGCTTTTTCTGCAAGCTCCCCCCTCCACTTGTCCAGCGCGTACCGCCGGGCCTGGCGCCTCCACTTCTGACTCCAGCCGGGGCACCCCGTCCTGGCGGGGCGTGCGTAGTAGCTGCCAGTAGACAGCCGCATCGCCCTCCGCCAGGTATTCGTACGGGATGTACCCGGCCAAAGTCATCGCCGCCGCATAGGAGACCGTGCGATAACCCCTTATCGACTTCATGGCCAGCTTCCGTTGCGTCCTTCGCAACGTGGAAACACTTTTCCTGCTTGCCATCAGGTCGCTCGCCCATATCGGTGACCCATATAGGGCCACCGACCGCACGACCTCCGCGTATAGGCGGCGTACTTTCTCATCTGGGCCCCCCAGGTTGGGGAGGAGGCTGCATAATGCGCCTGCCACTCCCTCCACCCGGGGAGCCAGCTTCTCAAAGTGGCCCTCAAAGCCCCAGTGGCTGTCCAGGTGAAGGCCGAGGTACTTTAGTCCTCTCCCCGGCATCTCTACGGCCTTAACGCCGATCCCTGGGGCACTCCGCGTTTCACCTCCGTTCGGTGGGTCACGCCGTCCCGGCCCGGGTACTCCACACCCCTGTCCCGGAGGTAGTCTCGGACCACGGCCCGCAGGTAGGGGGGCACCTCGTGGTATTCGCGGGCCTCCCCTATCCTCTCCCAGGGTAGGGAGTTGAACGCGTTCTTGATGTCAAGACTGACGCCAAGCGCAACTCCCCCCTGAGAGGTCGCCGCCTCCGCAAGGGTCTTCACCCTCTGCATCGCATCTATGGTGCTCCGTCCCTCGCGGAAGCCGAACTGACACGTAGCCAGGTCCGGTCAATCCAAGAAGATCTCATGGAGTGCAACCAGACAGAACGCATAGAACAGCGGCTGACACCGTGCAATAACAGCGGCAAATACGAATTAAACCTACACGCTGGGTAGACTGGAGGCGGCGATTAATGCAGGCAAAATTCACAGCCTCAAACCATACAGGAGCACCATAGAGAACTATGGACTCCACGACGCGATAATACAGGAGACGGCTGGTATAACCACAGCCGCGAAAATTCGGGAGTAGACAGGACAAACGTTTCGCAACAGCCAGGGCCTTGCTGCAAACACGGTCGATGTGCTGATGATAAAGGCGGCTATTGCCAAAAAGCACACCTAAGTAACGAACAAAAGGAGAAGTACGGAGGGTATTACTACCGTGAGTAAAGGATAATCCACGGAGCACGCGACGGCCGGTTAAGAAAATTGCCTCCGTTTTCTGCGTGGCAAGCACCAAACCCTGCGAAACATACCAGAAATCAAGGATGCGAAGACACTCTTCGGCTAGCAAACACAGTTGATCCAGCGAGCGGGCAATTAAAACGAGAGCCATGTCGTCAGCGAAGCCTACGGCGATTGCCCCACCAGGCAAAACAAGATTCAAAACGGCGTCATAGGCCAAAATCCAAAGGAGCGGACCCAATACGGAGCCCTGGGGCACACCAGCAAAAACGGGGATCTCAATCCAAGAGCCGTCAAGGAAAGTGGTGCCAACATGATGGTCTGAAAGGTAACTAGAAAGAACACGAATCAAAGAAGGAGGAAAACCGCGAGACGTGGCGGCGCGAAGAACGTTTTCCCACGCGAGAGTGTTGAAAGCGTTCTTCACGTCTAGGGTAATTAGTAAACAGTGACTATTAGTACTACGAGCGCGATCCCACTCGCTGGTAACGACGCGCATAGCCTGCATTGTCGATCGATTGGCTAAGAAGCCGAACTGTCGGGGGGAAAAACCGCCGGACACGCGAACGGCCTCCAAGAGACGCTCGCGGACGCAGTACTCAAAACCTTTACTTAAATGGGGAAGCATGCACAAGGGAAGGAGATCACAGACAGACCGACAGGGTTTTCCGGCTTTTGGAATCAGAACTAAGCGGCCACTTTTCCAGGCGGACGGAAAGTAACCGCTTGCATAACAGGAATTAAAGATCTTGGACACCCACGCGTTAGCTTTCCTATCTAAAATATGAATAACCTCTCCCGTCATTCCATCGGGCCCTGCAGCTTTTTTCAAGCCTATTCGGAGAAGAGAACTCAACACAGTAAACGGATCAAATGGGACATCGGTTCCGTCAGGATTAATAAAGGAATTATAGGGGTATAAGGAAGAAGGGTCGAGATGGTCAGAGTGCGAATGACTGTGTGGGGGAGCAGAAGTAATTAAGTCAGCAGATTCAGAATCACGAAAATTGTTTCCAGCCTCTAAAACGATATTGGGGAGCGGGGGAACAGAACCTGAGAAAGAAATAGAGCCCGAACGCGATGGAGGAGAACAGACGAAAAGCGATTGCATAGCACAATTCAATTCTTTTCGATTTAGAATTACAGGGGGTTGAACGCCGCGCAATTTTTTCATCATGCATTTGTATGGGTGCCCCCACACGTCTACACGATTCTACACGAAAGGTAGAATCTACGGGACTTCTGTGTTTAGCAACGAAGTGCAGCGATTTCCTTGCTCCACCAAGGAACGTTACGACGTTTATTGGAGCGAGAGGGGAGCGGCGAGCGGACAGAATCGAATACGAGCTGAAGTTCCGAGAGCTGGAAATCAATCTCTTCGCGGGTAAACAAAGGTGAAGCTGGATCGCAATCACCAAAGCGAGAAACCACAGCACTCTCCCAAGCTTTCATATCACACGCGCCAAGATTAGCTACCCAAGGGGATTGAGAATAAACAGAAGAGCGACGGGAAAAAGGGGAAAACTCGTGGTACAGGTAAAAATGGTCAGAACCAGTGAAGTCCGACAGTACAGAGGATCGCGTTAAACGTGAATGAAAGGATAGAGGACAGGCTAAGAAATCAATGCGTGAGGATGATTCGCTTCCCCCCCTCAGAAAAGAAGGACTCCCGGTGCTTTTTACGGGCTCCAGATCGAGCTCGGACAAAAATATCTGAAGGAAACGGCCCCGTTTGTCAAGCGAGGTAGAGCCCCAAGAAGGGGAACGAGCGTTAAAATCACCGCAGATTATAACTGGCTGTGTAATACTTTGAAGGGACATCGACAGACAGCTAATAATATCATCGAACTCTGAGGAAGACAGATTGGGGGACAAATAACACGACACAAGTACAAAATCACGGGTTTCGACGACTACGTATCCGCGACCGGTCCCTACACAACCCACTACACCGAAATCAGAGGAAGGGGAGGGGCGGTACCAAATAGCACTCCTTGAGTCCGCGCTACTAAACCACTCGTATCTCACCTGATAAGGTTCGCAGATGGAAACGAAGTCTATGCATTTTTCAGCGGACGATTGCCATAATAGGTCTTGCGCGAGACGGCAGTTATTAAGATTCATCTGTAGAACGCTGAAGGCTGCCATCGCACAAGGGTTGTTGTTTGGTAAAGGAAGGAGGGAATCGTCGAGGTCCTTAAGGTCAGGACCCCGCAATAGTTGTGCGCGAACACTAACACGTAGCGAGGCGTGCACGTATAGACGATGTGCGAGAGAGAGAGACGATTTCGTATTTTTCGAAATGAGCCTCGATAGTTGCATAAATTCACTTTTTGCGGGCAGTCCTAACATCAGTAGCCATCCCCAATACTCTGTCTGGTCCGTTTGGACGCCAACAAACATCACAGATTGAATAAAACGAAAAATTCATGAGACTAAGCGTGAGACAGACATAGATGTAAACAATCAAGATGGCGGTTCCTAGACACGTTGCGCCGTATTTTTCGTTTTACAGACAATTTAGAGATTTACTCACCGAAAACTGACCAGACAGGGTATTACTGAAGCGGTATAATATCCCGTGAACACGATTTTTGTCAATTTATCACTTCTGGAAGACATAAAACGAATCACATTGCACCGAATTTATATCATAACACAAAATAATATAACACATTACTTCTGTTAATTTGTCTTCTTATTACAAAATATATTTTAAATAATTATCAATAATTATCAAAATTTCACATTAATGCGTTAGCTTCAGAGGCAAAAATCTTTTTCAATTATCGTTATACATTTCTACAGGATAAAAAGATATTATATATACAGCATTCTCTCTGTAATTGTGAAAACTTTGGGTCTGGAGTTTTACATTTATAGAATACAGTAAATATTTGACATCTGCAAATCTCTCGAGTTTGAACTGTTGCTCATATCGTATAGATCCTATATTGATTAATGTTTTACCCAATATAAATCGAATATCAAAAACCTATTGATGAAATGTCAAAAAATCCAAATTAAAAAAGTTTCAGAAAATATGACTAACAGGGCAGTTGCGCAATATAAAAGCAAAAGGAATTATATTAATTCAACGAATCATTTGATCGATTTGACGTGAAATAATCCGAAAATGATATCGCAGCCGAAAGGGAAAGAGATCCGCGAATGAAATACTACATTATTATTTATTTTTATTTTTATTTATTTAAAATTATGAAAAAAAAAAAAATGTCAATAAAAATTGTAAATTTTTGTGTCGCCGCGACTCCGGCCGCCGCGTCCCCGGCCGCCTGGACCGTATCGCATGAGGCGTTTCACCATTTTGCGTATCTGAAACAGAGAATCCTCTTTTCTTCGCTTATCAATTTCTATATCCATCTATAAATAAATAATTTACATATTATTAAGTCGTTTCTAACACTTTCAAGACATCGTGGGCATGTCATTATACTTGAATTACTTACTTCTTCAACGATTTGTTTCCTTCCACACTCCATGATTGATTTACAATTGAATCGACGATGTTTCTTTGACCACGTGGTAAAAATTATTAGATTTTGGTTGGGATCAACAAGCAGGGGCAGTGGCGTTGTGGGTGAGGGCCCAGGACGCCTTGCATGCTGCCCCGGAGGGGACGGCGGTGCCTCGGTGGTCCGGGCACCGCAGTAAAGATTAGATTGGAGTAAGTGGAAGTCTTTCCGACCTCCTCCGGGAAGAGCTCGAAAGAGCATTGGCGCGGGAGCCCCAATTGTGTTCTTCAAGAGCTCCTGGGACCCCCAATGCGTCTTGGAAGGATCACCGTGGGGGTTTTAGCCGGTAAAAATCCGGCATAACCCCGCGCCCTCCCTCAAGGGTGCGGGGTATCTTTAGAAGATTTCCCCCACGTTAAAAAAAAAAAAAAAAAAATTAAAGTTAACAAGAGGATTCAACAAAGACGCGAAAGAAGAGAGGGAAAATGTGAGAGCGAGATGTAATTGTAAAAGCTGTCATTGATTTCTACGTGTGTATCAATGAATAAATGTAATTAAATGTACATAAATGTAATTTTTAATAAATTTTATTGTATTGTATTGTGTCGTGTTATGAGACAGCAAGTGTCAAAAATGTGATTGACTTCTATGTATATATCAATGAACAATAAATTAATGTGATTTCTAATAAATTTTATTGTACTTTCAGAATAAACCTAACTCAACCAATTTTTGTCAATTTATAATTTCAATTTATTCACAACCTGTATTTGAACAAATTTCACATTATAATACTGCTCTACTATACATTCTAACCCTTTTACTTCATTAGATCACTTTCCGTCCCTCCTCCCTCCTTTTGCGCTCGCTGCGATTGGGAAGCTTGGCTCGAGCCCGTATTCCTACAAGTTTCTTGATGTCTAAAAATGGATTGATAGATATGGCAACAGCGTAACGATCCGGCAACTATGCCTCGCGTCGTTTCTCTGCCAGAAGTTAGTGGTTAATAGGAATTCATTTTAGGTACAGTTGTAAGTCTCACCGGTAGATGGCGCAACGCGAGTTTTCTGATTTACAGACTTTTTATTTCCACTATTCTCCGCTCATGTACATCGGCGCTTCAATCGATTCGGAGGTAAACAAAAACGGGGTCCAACCCTGAAGGAGAAATTGCAAGACTTAGTGGAGAAGAGAAACAAACACCACAGAATGTGGAATCTAAAACTAAATTCAACCAAATGCGAGACCATAGTATTCCGAAAGCCTTATGATTGCCTCAGCAAAAATATCAAAACAGGACTGAAGAATTTCAGCATAGCCATCTCGAATCCGTCCAATAACGAAATGAATGAAATTCCGCACAAACACACCGTTAGATACTTGGGTGTACATATGGATCATCTTTTAAGAATGAACAAACACGTAGACTTGCAGTTAACAAAAGCAAACAGAGCATTGTGGCAGCAAACAGTGGCACACAGCAAACTTTTCCACAATAAATATATGCCGAAACGGGCGAAGGTAATTTGTTACCAACTACTTATCAGACCTATAATTACATATGCACCTACAGCGTGGTGGAATATTTCTGCATCTACAATAGAAAAATTAAGACGCTTCAAAAGAAACGAATTACAAACATTACATCAGCAACAGACAACTACTAAATGTAGCAAACATACCGAGGATCGACAATCATATGATAAAACTGATTAGGATGTCACTAATTAGATTCAGAAAATCCAGCAATGATATTATAAAAGAGCTGTCGAATAGCAGCGAAGAGTATGCAGTAAAATGCATGAAGACGGGATACATACCGATTAGCGTATTCCCACATTTAGATGCTAAGGGCATTATACAGGATGGACAGAATAGGCCGATCCTATACCACCAAAGAAGAAATAGGGCAGATAAGTCTATACCGCACAATAATGCGAGGGACCAAGGACATAGGAACACCATGAGGTACAACATGAGTATACCTATGGTAGATATGGACGATTTCTATCGGACATCGAACGAGCTGTGGTGGAGAGCAGGAAGTGCACAGCAGATAGACGAACTCAGGAGAAGAAGGTTAAAAGATAGATAGGGCTTACAAGGGACCATCCCGAGTTGATAATGTCCGATTTTGATGAAACTTATGTATAATATAGTTCTCGAAAAAATATTCGACACGTCTTTTTTTTAGCTGCCGACATTCATGTTAAGCGGGTGAAAATAGCCCCCAAAGTGGGGGGTGTGAATCATATTTTGTTGAATATCTCGGGAACCAGTAGAGTTAGAAGGATAGTTTAAATTGCAAAGTTGTGTGTTTTTTAATGCTGAATCCGAATGTGAAAATAGATTTAAAAAATTCGCCATTGTTTAAATAATATATTAAAAAATGACACCTTTTTGTTAATTTTTCTGTTTAAAAGTTGTTGTATCTTCCCATAATTTTCAATGTGAAAAGTATACTAGTAAGTACAAAATACGGATAAAATGGAATTTTGATTTTTACATTGTAAATATAGTTAACGTAGTTGTATTTTTATCGAACTTTTGCGGGACGCAGTCCTCAAATGCATGTAATCAAGCACGTAGAAATCTTCTACGTCTTTATTGGTACCTGTATTACTGTGATGGTAACAAATTTTCTTCGGGTGGAGTCAAAATTAATGTCGCAAGTACAAGAATCAGCAGGAGCGACGGAGACCGTTGACTTTTTCTCGCGGTTGCAAGGCTGTCTTATTGAGGGGGGCTATTGCGCCCAAATTGTTTCAAATTTTTGGCAGCTGAAACCAAGTTGTTCCGCCAATTTTGTAAACGTGATTTGTTAAATTTTGGTGTGCCCCACGTTGGGGACCACTTTTGTAAACGTTATAATTATATTTATGGTGAATCTTGTCAGGTTATGCCCAAGTTGGGCGTATATGCGTAAATGAACACTAAGTTAGTATAATTCAAGTTCTACTACGGGTTTTTATTGGAGGGATTCGGGCCTCCAGGTACTGGACAGCGGAGTGGTCTGTTGGTCGTTGAAGAAAGTTAGACACAATTTATGTAATAACAAATAATAAAAAAAAATATATTCTGTAACATCAATATCGTTACATGAATGTCGAAAGAAACTAACACGCACGCTTTGTTTAATACAGTATAGAAATCGCCAGTTAATATGGAATGATCGCGTTATTTAATGAACAAATAGAGTAGACTTATTATCTGTTGAGTTTTCTCCCAAACTATAATTCCGGCACGTACGGAAATACCTTTTTATATCAAATTTAAAGACTTTGAATAAATTAATGCGCAATGGCACGTGGAAAAGAAATTTAACTTTATAAGAAAAATACAATAGTAGTGTTGTTCTGTCGTTGGAGTCAAAATCTTGGTAGAAAGTACGATTGAACATCGTCGCAGCACCTTTTACACTCGGCCGATAAATCGGGGGAGTTGTTCCGGTGGAGACACGTACGAAGTCAAAACCAGGTTGAGACACCTAAGAGTTTGTCAAGAGGAATGTAGTTGGGCTCAAGACTTCCTCCGATGCCGGACACCTAATTCTAACAGTGCTAATCTGATCGTATTATTCGCGACGCGTATAATACAGAAACACTCAGATCGACTTTGTCGAATAATTCGGGAAAAGTCAAACGGTGCCTGTACTATGATGTTAATAAACCAATCGAGAACAACCAGAAGATAACGGCAGGCACAATATGTGGGCTGTGCGACACTTCGGTTACCCAATTTGAGTATGAACTATGTTCGAACAAATTTACTTCCAAACAGTGAGACAGCAGTACCACACGGTCGTGTCCACCTCTTCACAAAGGCATTTGAGTACAACCAAGGTGTTCGGGGTGATTGCTCGAAGTGGCTAACTTGAGTTGAATCTTTCTACCCGAAGTGAACAAAGTTTTGCCGGTCCGCGCGAAGCAAATGACTTATTCCTCGGGGCAAGGCGGAAAATTATACTAAAATTGGTGTATTCGTCAAAGATTTATTTTTTTTACTAAAAGCTCACAGTTGTACCTCGGTGTTCGATAGCGCGTTTACGTCTGTCTCTCGCTCCGATTACCCCCCCTTTTATTATCGGCTTCCAAGAACGCTCCAGAACTCCTAGCCTACTCGAATTTTCGCGATGTCTCGCGGCTGCCCTCCCGCACCGCGCAATCCCCCTCGTGGCCTGCGGGATGGGAAGTACGCGATGGGGAGGGGGCGCGTCGAGACATCGTTCGTCAAGTTTAAATACAAAGAATGTTCTAAGGAGTTCTGGAGCGATCTTTGACCGTTCCTTGAACACAAGGAGTGACGGCAGGGCACTTTCGTGAGCTGAGCGATACTCTGGTTGCTCAAACGAGTCTGTGAGCTGTGCCTCGATCAAATATGGCAGAAACCATCCAATTCCACACCCGCGAGACTACCTCTCACAAGGGCACACAGGTACAATTAGAAGATTAGGCGGGACACTTTACGTGGGCCGAGCGACACTTCAATTGCCTGTATGAGCCTGGGAGCTGTACCACACCAAAATGTATAATTAGAAGATCTCAGTCGCTATCTACAACTGTGGGATTACCGGCGATAACTACTTTTGAGAATTGACTCACAAACAACAATTACTCACCGTCTCCTTCTATTCAGCGAACTTTATACTTAAACGACTTTAGAAATTGAATTTATTATAATCAAAATTCTTGTTTTGACAACTACGCTGTACACGACAAAAAAGGCTTTTAATAATCGTATTCTAGCGGTGCCACAGTTCGGTTTGAACTTGTGACTCCTTGGTTTGAGGCGCGTATGCGTCGAGGGTAGATAGCCGGTTTGTCTATCTTACCAGGTCGGTTTGACCTCCCGCTCGCGTACCGTTTTCGCTGAATAGATTTAGAGAGATCTTTATAGGTTCGCTTCCAGACGTAGAGTGTCGAAATTGATCCTCGCAGCGACCTCCTTCGATCGTCATCGAGAGGGGATCGATGCGCACGCATAATTAACCTAAAGTGGGGCAAATACTCTAAGTACGTACCCCCGCGACTATGATCATGACTTGTGTCTAGAGTAGGGATATCCCTTACCACTGAAATAGATGAATACACAGGGTGTACCACTAATTATGTAACCCGCACGGTTACAAGTGGTGTTTCTTCATCGTCGTCGCTGGAGGGGTCCAATTGGAGCTGAAACAAAACAAGAGGGGTGGCTGTTATGAGAAGTAGATGGAGTAACGAATATCAGATTTTGGGGATAAATTTTACTTTAAATTTCAAATTTTGAATTTTAAATATTGAAATTTGGCTTTGCCCACCTTTAAAACTGAAGCTTGGGGCCGACTTAGGGCGGAACGACTGTGGTTGCAATTGTAAATATAGTTGGTTTTGTGTTGAGTTGGTACGGATTAGGGTGGGTGAGAGAATGGAGCTAGTGGATAGAGTATCCTAAGTCGCGTGCATACACTAGCCAGGCAAGTATGTGTTGGCACATCAGCAGTAACATTAGTGGTAGTAGCTCAATTAAAATTTAATCCGAGACTTAAGGTGATTAATGCAAATAATTGACGAAGTAAGGATAAATGAGGGACCATAGGCGAATGATCAAGCGTTAATAATTGATGAATTAAATTGAATGGGATAGATGGGACAGCTAAAGTAAGCAGATAAGGAGATAATAAGCTGAACTAACTATTTAATTTAGGAATAGTGGTAGAATTGGTCAGGACCGGGTAAGAGGGGGCGAGGCTTAATAATAATAATAATTAGTAAATAAAGTAAAAGCAAATAAATTAGGAAGCTAAGTAATAAATAAATAATTAAGTTAAGGATGAATAGCTAATGGTAGCAGGGATAGTGATAGTAACAGTGAACTCACATACATTCATATAAATAATAGACAAAGCTTACATAGTCTGCGTCGGAGGTCGAAGAGTAGGACGAAGATGATGCGGAAGACGTTGAGCGGCTTGCACGGTATATCATGGTTGCTGTTTGGGTGGCGTTGAAAATCCTTTGGACAGCACAATGAGCGTGACTGGAATGATTGTAGAGGTGACAACGGTGATGGTAGTGATAATAATGACAATGGGAGTAGGGGTTGGCACTGCACTGGGTGGTGAATTGGCGCTGAGTTGGAACGACTAAACCGGGTGAGTGGCAGACGGTATGCGAATGATGAGAAGTCAGGCGGCGCGGCTGAGCCACGATAGCGGGATATAGGGACTATGTAAGGAAAGGGAAGGAATGCAGGATATGTTTAGGTTTCAACGGGACCACTGGAGTATGGGTAGATTGTGCGCGGCAAGTAGTCATAGAGATGACGCGATGGAATGTAATAAGGAGAGGGAGTCTAGCAAGTGGCGATAGCTGCTAGGGTGATGCGGTGCGGTAAGGGGAACTGAACTAAGTAGATAAGCATAGGGATTGAATTAGGGGGATATACGATAAAATACGACCGAATATGGAATATTAAATGCAGAAGCCAATTTCTTGTCGCTCTTTTGATTAGTTAGTTATTATCTAATTGGATAAGTTAAAGTTAATTGTATCCGTATACTTATACATATATATATATTCCTATGCTACTTCAGTTAAACAGTTAAACGGTTAAACATTACAACTCTCTAGAATAAGTGAGGCAGGTATCGAACTGTCAGGTACTGGCAGAAGGATAGTTGCATGCGATGGAACAAATAACGCAAGCGTGTAGTGATTTGTGGCGCTAAGGCGAGTATCTTTATCAACTCAGGTAAAGTGAGGGGCACATCTGTAACAGGATGATGGCTAAGTGATAGGAGGAAAGGTTATCAATGGAGTCTGATCTATAGGAGCACTTTTACCGTGTAAGGAGGGCAATGGGGCGCCGTCTTGGGTACGATAATAGGCACATATATCAATTGGGGCATCTTCTCAGTCAACTAATATATTATTAATATATTAATATAGTAATCCGGTGGTCAATGACAAAGTACAGTAAAAATTAGGGTTGTAATTAAGGTTGTAAGGGTGAGTGTGCTGTAGTTTGATTGGTAGGCGCGGTAGAGGGCAGGGAAGGCGGGCGGTTGTGAAAATGGCGAGGCGTTATTTCATTGACATCGCCATCGTCATCGTCTTTACTTGAGGACTTCAAGTGCAACTGAAGGAGTAGGTGAAATTAGGTGGAATTAAGTGAATGAAGGTAGGCAATATAGGGATAATTTGGGGAGATCTGGTTAGACCTGCATTGATAAGTAAGTGGCGAGTTCGGCGGCAAATTTATTGGAGACAAGGTAGTAGTAGTATAAATTATAGCAGGTAAAGTTAGCAAGTGGGAAATCAAACTTAGAATTATCTAACTGAAACGATTTAATATAACAAGTTAATGAGTGTAGCGAGTGATGCAGTAAAGTAGGTACTACAGTGAGAATAGGAGTTTTACGCTGGTCTAATGTTATTATGCTCGGATTATACAATGTACTTTGTACTTTATACGCTCTGCACTAACCTATCTTCTTGATGATTTGAAGCAGGTAATTAAATCAATAAATCAATTAATCTAACTATTGAAGGTTGTGGTTGCGAGCACACGGGGGAAGGGTTATAGGAAGAATGGTAACTAATTAAATAAATATTTAATATTTAAAAGACAATTACATATATACAATGCAATGGAAGTGGCCTGAAGGAGGGAGGGTGGGCGCAATGGGAGAGGGTTGAGAGGGCCTCGGGAGTAAGAAGAGAGGGTGGGCTTAGGGTAGCGGGGCAACAAGGGGAGTGAGGCAAGGGACGGGGTTGTGGGAAGGGTAAGAGATAGCGAGAGCAGGGTAAGATTAATAGTTAGTTAAGGTATAAGGGGCAAGTGAGGAATTGTGATGGGAGATGAAGGCACGGCAGGGAGGACGGGAAGAAGTAACAAGGATAAATTGAAATAAGGGAGATGGTTAGGAATCGGAAGGTTGGAAGTGCTGAAGTGGTGTGTACCTGTCACAGTAAAGGGTCGTGAACGAGTAATGGAAGCAGCTATGAAACGCGTGAGCGATGTTGTGTAGAAGGAGGGAGGGATGATCAGGTACGGAGTGGGGAGTGACAGGATGACAGGATTCTGGTAGGAAGAGGGTAGCAGGGAGTAGGGATGCCAGGAGTGATGGGACTGTTATCGTAGGTGACACGGTGAATGAGTCACAACGGGCGGCAATGCGTTATGGGGCTCTCTTGTTTTTTGACGCGTGGCTGCTGTACGATGGCAGAAGTTGGGCTATTGATAGATGTTATGCGAGTATACGAGTGGTAATATTGGTATTCGGTAGGAGATTGTACAGGATGGTGATGGGCCTGTGAACAGGTTAATGGCAATGTAACTGACCTGATTTGTGGGTTCGAGGCAGGGGAGAGGGAGCAGAATTGGGAACGATCGTGAGTACAACTGGGGGATGCATTATGGGCGCTGCGACCATGCTCAATGTTCATGGGAGTGGGAAACTGATGGAAGGTGTGACATCTTTCTATTTTCTATTTATTTTTAGCATTCTAGGATTAGGTATGAGCAGGGTACTTGAATATTTGAATATTTGAATGGGACTTGCCTTTTGTTCTAGAGTGGAGAATACTAAAAAAAATCAAACGTACATATAAAAAGTGGATGTCTATTAAGCCCCATCGTTAATGCTGATTGCGCGTAGCTACGGCACTGACTTGGCGAGGAGAGCGAGCTATGGTCGCCTGGCGGCAAAACGCCGTGCGCGTGCTACCGGCAGATATTTTTTCGATTTACTGGAATTGTATACAGGTACACCACTTACCCCACATAGTTTCTTCATCAAAAATGTCTATAGAATTCGATACTGTATAGCGAATTCGCGCTAGATAAATAACTTTTCCTAAAAATGCAAAAATAACACGTAGGAAATGCGTACAACGGCCGTTTTTTGAAATTTCATCGATATTTACATCTATTTAGAATCACGCAATTTAACAACTATATATATCAATTTATTCGGGACACTCTCCTCTATCGTTTAAAATTAATTTGAATGTCCTAGGTTTTTTAGTTTCCTCGCAATATCGCATTTTCTACCCAAAACACGTGTTTTTACAAAAGCTCGTGTTTTTCAAAAACTGAGGGTGATGGAGCAATTCGGTTTTCGGATTTGTGTTCAGGACAAAAAACTCTGCAAGGATCACCCAATGGGTATTGAAAAACAAAATTCGTGTTGAACAGTGTTATGGTTGACATGGAATTGATTGATTGTTTGATAAATGGGCTGTTTGGGATGCTAAAATCTGAATGCATTATTTTGCCTATTTTGCTTAGGCTGCTTATTTATTTTATTTTATTTGTTTTGTTTTATTTTGATTTATTTGATTTATTTGACTATTTATTTATTTATTTATTAATTTAGCAACTTATTGAACAGGACTCATGTGGTCATGAGTAAAGACAGATAAGCAGGAGGGTACGCAGGAATGAAGGGTAAGGAAGAGTGAAATAAATTAAGGGGTGAGGAAATTTTGAATTTTATTATAATTAAGCGGTTATATGATCACGATTGTGAAGGTACCTGACTGTAATTGAAACAGAATCCACAAATGGTATGAGGCAGAGTGAGTATGGGTATTAGGGGTCAGAATATAGGGGAAAAAGTGAATTTGAGACTTATCAGGAACAAGTCAGAACGCGTGTCTTGAATTCATTGTACGATTCCAATTCAATAAGGCTAGTCAATAAGACTATTTTAGTCGAGTGAGGGTCAGGAACGTATCTTTGTACCTTCGAATTGCATAAATGAAATGAAGTGTATAAGTGTATAATTGAAGAGTTATTGGCTATTTTGGCTATTAAGTAAGGAAGCAAGGAGAAGTACATAGGTAATAAGAATACGTAGCATTTAACATTGAGTACAAGTTATTATTAATAATGGTAACATTAGTAATAATTGCACGAGGCAGAAAAGCCAAAGAAAAAGCTGAATAGGTGGATAAGGAATAGTTTTGTAAACATGGTAGGCCTTATACGCGGTACCTGTTGGTGGGATAGGTGCGGGGGGAAAGCAACAGAGTAATAAGTAATAGGGTTTGTGTAGGGGCATCTGGAATAGAAGCAGTAATACATGGATCGGTGTGTACATAGATTGGCAATAGCACAGTTAAGGGCGATAATGGCGCGATGGGACAGGGTCTTAGGGGTGTGACAGAAATGATTGAGGCTGGAGGAGTTGTAACAAGTGTGAGTGTATGTACGGACAGATGACAAAGGATTAATGGCTACAGCTATACGACGATTTAGTCCAAGGTCGTATGTCTACTCGGTGCTGGTGGTAGCTGGCGGTGGAGCATGTGGTGTTACGCGGGGGCGAGGACCCTGATCCTAAGAGGAGGAGGGATGATTAATCGGAGATCCGGGGGGAGTGAGCGAATGGGGGCGACGGGGACCGCGGTGATCAACCGACGTTGTCGCTGTCTCTGTTGCTGCAGCCTCCCTTTCTTCATCTGAGGAGCTGGGCTGCAAACAAACAGAACAACAATAAGTTGATAAATCGTTATTCACAAATAAAGCGGAGGAGTTAGCCAACCAGACGATGAGCCAACTAAATGCTAGGAATGTAACATCGAGCACGAGGGTACTTACGGAGACAATTATCACGCGACGATACATTATTCTTCCTTTTACCCATTTTTACCGGACCTCTCTATGGCTAACTGAGCAATGTTATCTCTGACACATAGTACGCAATATGGCACATTGCAGCCTTAATAAAATAAACAAAATAAAACACTTGTTAAATACAATTAATACCTTATAATAAAGGCAGAAGGGCGTGCATTACGGGAACAAGTGTAAACTGGATCGGATCATAGGAACCAAGCGAGAACAAGAGGTGAAGGGGCAGCGGAGAAAGCGAGGAAGATTAATCAAACGGCATAAAGAAACAGAAATAAGGAGACATTCGAAACTCTCTTGCGAGGGCGAGGTGAAGCAACAGATCAATGCAGGAGAACAGAAGGAAAGAAGGAAAAGAAAATAAAACAAAATAAAATAAAATGAAATAATTTAGAAGAGGATAGCGAGAAGAGAAATAAAATTAGCCAATAAATGACTAATGATCTAGCTGGATCAATAAAATTAGGAAATGAATTTAATTCTAAATTGACAAAATTGAATATTAAAGAATAAACTAATCAAATTAAATTAAACTAAATAAAATAAAATTAAATTGAATTAAATAAATTAGATTAAAGTAAATCAAATTAACCATTAGTGGCAATCGAATGACAAACAAAGATAAGATAAGCACAATAAAGCACGCGTGTAACAAACAGCAGAACAAAGAAACACAAAACGCAAAAACACAATACAGCATGACACAGCAAGATATTAAACAATTAAACAATAACAGTAAAGATAATCCTAGCACAAAGGAATAAGGAAAGAGATGGGAAGGTAAGAAATTGACACGTACCTCTTCCTACGATGATCTGCGAAGAAATGAAGCACGAGGCAGCGACGCACGTGTGCGATCCCTTGTGGGGAGGGGGACATAGTCGCGGCAGCACAAATTAATAAAAGACGAACGGACGTTGGACGATGGTACGAAAAGGCGGCAAATCGCGCTCAAAGGGAAGGCAATCAGAATGCGTGCCTAGAGAACTGCGTATTTGCCGCCACAGCTTATACATTGTATTGGATATTCATACGTTTTTTCCTTGACTCTCGCAGGAGCTCTATCTGTCCCTTGCTTTCTATTATATCTCTCTTTACGGCTTATTCATCATTTAATAAGTAGAATCTACTGTCACGTCCCGAGTAACGAGAATAAAAGATAGAGAAGATTTTGAATTTAATGGGGATAAATGTCGTAGGCGTTTTGACCGCGAGGCGCTTTCGTCCTACGCTAAGGTCGGGTCTCCCAAGTGCAGTACTTCTTTTGGCTAGGCGAGAGGCTTTCTTCAAACTGGTGAGCTTCTTGATGCTTTTTAAGTAGAAATTGTACCGCGGATCCGTTACAGGAATGTTTTCTAGTGCCGGTTGTTGTACGGTGAATTCGATTCTTTTAAGTGACCAGGTGGCTTCGGTACGCGGAGCTGCGACGTAGTTCGGTTGGGCGGTCTCTTTTGTGAAATTCGACTCTTCTTTCTTAATGAGGTTCGCGGACTCGACGGTACTTTTGCGCGGCGGTGTTTATGTAGCCCGAGTAGCAGAATTTACGAGGTTCGTTTGTGTTGATTTGAGCGACGCCGGTTTGTTTACTGTCGTTACTTTAAAGTTCGAAAGCGAAATTTCTCTTAGCACGCGCGGTCTCGTTGGAACACCCACGAGAGGGACGGGTTGGGCGGCTTGATTTAAGAACGAATTGAACAGTTTTCTGACTTGATATTTTCGACCGCCTCTCCGTGTCTTGCCCATTCTTTTAGCTCATTATGAATAACTGTATCTGACTTTAACTATTTGTAAAAATAAGACAACCTCGATCTATGAACCGTAACGGTAATGTTGGAAAGGCCCTGCGAAAGAGACGTCGCGAGTCGTCCTGCGGTTTATGATCTCAGGTATAAGGAAGGAAAGAACAACGTGCGGCGCGTCCAGTCGCCGAAGTTCTTGTGGGGTGAGGAAAGAGGCGTGCGGGGCGTCCAGTCACCACCTCGGATAATTTAGAAAATGATGGGAAAATCTGCAGCGTGCGGCGCGTCCAGTCACCACTGCAGATGTTTCGGGTAAGGGTAAGTTTGGAAAAAAGAGCCGAGAATCTAAACCGCGTAATGGTTAACTCGGATAAACTGGTTTGTCAATCTTGAATTTATCTAACTGTTGTCTTATTTTTGATTCTAGGACTGGATTTTACCATGGAAGAATGATTCAAGAGATTTTAAATGTAAATTGACTATGTTTATTAAGAACTTGTAATTGATATTAATTGTACAAAAATGAGTGGAAGTCAATAAATGACTTAATAACTAACGCAAAGTTTATAAAGGTAGTTTGGATATTCTTAAGAATAAGTCGAGTAAATTCTAAGTCTTGATTTAGTTTAATAGAAAATTTCTAAGTATTATTTGTAGAGTTTATTAAAATTTCTAAGTCTTAATCGTAGAGTTACTAAAATTTCTAAGTATCTAAGAAAAATATCAGAGCTTGGACGTTGCGGAGAGACTAAGTGTCTTTTAGTAAAAATTCGACGGTTGCTTAAGGCTGAACGCCGAATATCGAAGTCGAGAAATGATCCAGCCGAATATCGGCAGGATCGAAATGCTAATTGCAAGAATTGAATCGCGAATGCTCATGCTAATGCTCGTCGCTGCCTTTTTGTTAAGGCATTTTTGTCTTCTGAACGATAGTGGGGATCTAAACCCACCGGTGGGGATGAGTTTCGTCCAGCGTGGGAGCTGGCTGTGGAAGGAGATTCCGTTGAAACCTCTCGGCTTTTTCCGCCGAGGAGAACATCCGCGAGGGAGGAGGGATCGGCTCGCGTGGCGATTCGTCGCACGAGACCGGCGTTCGCCGGTCGCAGAGGAGTAGAGGTACCGCGCTAAGCGGTGATACCTGCTCTGCCGGAACGCAACCCGAGCGTAACACGGTCTTACGCCGGCAGAGACAGATATTTTAATGGAAATAGAATTTATTATAAGAATTATTGAGGATCCCTCTCTCTTGATTTGATTTGTTATTTGAAACTGGATGTTATTCCCACAGATTTGCCGTTCTTTTTGACAAGGCTTGGACGAGTGTTTTTAAGAGAAACGAATAAAGATTTTATTATAAAAACCCGACTTCTACGTTTTCCTGATATTTTCCTTTGGATGTTACTTCTACCTAAAGCTTAACCTACTATACATAACACTTAAACCTAACAATATTTAATATATTAATAATACTTATAGCAAGATGTCCGAAGGACGTTACACTAGCTTATCCGACAAATATATCTCTCTACATTTAATGCTCTCTTCACCTACCTATTACGGCTTCCTCGCATTGTTGCTCTTACCTTACCTTACTTACTTTAATTCCTTAATCGCACCATCGACAATGTAACGACAACATGTTACAATGCGTCACATATAACACTACATATACACTGACGGCTACGCGACAAAACCGTAATAAGCGAATTACGTTTTAACTATACAGTATCATTTAAATATGATGTATATGCATTTTGATGATGCTCGGGTAAAATTTTTCTAGGATGAATACAGTCATTCACGCATCTACATAATATCTTAAATTAAGACTGATTGTGAAACGACGCTGATCGCAAGGGTATAGTTATGCTTGAATGGGACCGTCATTACAGAAACTACAACTCTTCATTTGTACACAGTGCAGCGTAATGAACGCGAGGTAAAACTCTGTATAATATCTGATTCATTTGCACTGTCTGTGCCACTCTTATCGCACAGGCCCTAATAACGAAAATCGATTATCCAATTAATTAATTTACCATTCTGCAGTCAGGAATTTTCAGGAACATATAAGGTATATAGATGTTCATATTGTGTGTATGTGCATATATATGTTGGTTAGCGACTGCATGATTGCATGCCAGGTAATACAATACACCGTGCTATTCTGAATAATGCATTTATTCTATTTTTATCATATATATACTTTATTATATATATCCGGTATCCACTTGACGACCTGTGTGTACGGGTGCCGTATATATCCGGCATCCGCGTGACGACCTGTGCTTATGGGTGCCGACTATAAAATAGTCATACAATATACTTATTTTCATGTTTTTCATACAATACAATGAAACAGTGCCCCGTTCAGTGGTGTCACTCCGACGGAGCGGACTGCCGTAGCGAAAGGGTTAAACAGAAAGCAAAATAAAACCATTATCGAAATATTTGTTGTAAGAATAACGACTGATTCTTGGGCAACGATACTGTCAATTAATTGAATGGAATAGGAGAAAAGAAAAATGCGACTTCGGTTGCCAGGAATCGATCCTGGAAACCTCTGCATCGTAGTGTCGCTGACTCTACGCGTTTACCCAATCAACTTTTTGAAATTTTGTTGTTTAATAGTCATAATAACTGAATCACATTGCACCGAATTTATATCATAACACAAAATAATATAACACATTACTTCTGTTAATTTGTCTTCTTATTACAAAATATATTTTAAATAATTATCAATAATTATCAAAATTTCACATTAATGCATTAGCTTCAGAGGCAAAAATCTTTTTCAATTATCGTTATACATTTCTACAGGATAAAAAGATATTATATATACAGCATTCTCTCCGTAATTGTGAAAACTTCGGGTCTGGAGTTTTACATTTATAGAATACAGTAAATATTTCACATCTGCAAATCTCTCGAGTTTGAACTGTTGCTCATATCGTATAGGTCCTATATTGATTGATGTTTTACCGAATATAAATCGAATATCAAAAACCTATTGATGAAATGTCAAAAAATCCAAATTAAAAAAGTTTCAGAAAATATGACTAACAGGGCAGTTGCGCAATATAAAAGCAAAAGGAATTATATTAATTCAACGAATCATTTGATCGATTTGACGTGAAATAATCCGAAAAGAATATCGCAGCCGAAAGGGAAAGAGATCCGCGAATGAAATACTACATTATTATTTATTTTTATTTTTATTTATTGAAAATTTTTATTTATAAATTAATAAAAATTGTATATTTTAGTGGCGCCGCCTTGTCCCCGGCCGCCACGACCCCGGCTGCCTTGGCTGTATCTCAACAGCCGTTTCACCATTTTGCGAATCTGAAACAGAGAAATGAAAATGTAAAATATTTTTCTGACCATATCACTGATAAACATCGATGAATGTAATTCAGAAGTGTGATACCAAAAATCTTATACACGTTTCTGAAGAAAATCGCAAAAAATTATTGTTACTAGCGCATTGAATTCTGTCTGTGTGTCTGCGCCGACGTTTCTCGTCAGTTTTTGTCAACAAATTCGTTGGGGAAACAATGTGGACACATACACTGCCGCTCAAAAGTATGTGGACACTTCCCGAATCCTTATAAATGCCTAAAAAAAAATGATGATACCTCTGATTATTTTGATTAACCTGTATGTATTCCAGTTCGTACAGGGTTAGAGAACATATTTTATTAATAATTTATTATATTTTCTATTTGTTCACAAATCCACCGCGTGCTTTTATAACCGCGTTTACTAATCGTGGCTATTAACTTTTTCAGTATTTCACTATTAACAGCTTTCTACACCAATTCTAGGATTTCCCACAAATGTTTTTCCAATTTTGTAAATTTTTCGAAATTGTCTATCAAGGTGGTCCCATAGACATTTATTTATTTAAGAAAATTGAATAACTAAATTGCTAATTTAGTACTATTATAATACATTACATTCATATTCATAATAGAATTTAGCAACAAATATTGTTTAACGATAAAAATATACAATATGTAACACAAATTTCAAGGAAATATAAGTGTCCACATACTTTTGAGCGGCAGTGTACGTCGCCATGGACACACACTTCAGAATTCAATATGCTAGTTGCAATCATTTTTTGCCAATATATAATTTATTGTAGGGAAATGAATCGTAATAAATAAATTTCGAACACATTACTTACTTTGTTGCGGGACAACTCGGTGTTCTGTTCTTTATCCTCCTTCTTGTCGTCTTTTTCTTCTTTTATTTGTTCTTTTGCTTTATCTTTGTTCTCCTCGTCTTTTCAAGGATGGTCCTGATGTTCATTTTCTATATCCATCTATAAATAAATAATTTTCATATTATTAAGTCGGAACATGTCATTATACGGGAATTACTTACTTCTTGAACAGTTTCTTTCCGTGCACTCTCCATAATTTGCGATTGCTAAATGGACGATCGATGCTGGCATTCGAAGCTATGCCTCGCACTCCCATTCCTCACTTCCACCTCCAACCCACAGCCCCGCCACCATTACGCAATTCGATGATCAATATTACATCATATTACCTAATGCAACGTCCGAAAACAATAGATCGGGTACAGGTCAGAAAACAGTGTTTTACAAAGAGTTCAAACGACAAAATATAAACTTTTGTATTACACATATAGTTTTTTTTAAGTGATTTAGTGAATTAGTTCCTTAAGTGATTGAGTGCGTTAAGTAAATTAGTTTCTAAAGTGATTTTGAAATACATCTAATCAAATACATTTGAAATACAAAATGAGTGATCCACAAGACGGAAGTGACAAAAATATTAAGGTGTTGAAAAGTGAAGACAGAAAATTATTCCCTTCCACAAAGAGATATTCTAAGAAAAAAGCATGCCGCAAAAGGCGACATCGCTTATTTGCTACAGAAAGGGACACGCAAATTACTGATGTCGACGTAATCGGCAAGGAAAGAGAAGTTGCCGAGGTATGCGAAAATCGGCCGTCAACATCGGATGGACGAAAATCCCAGTTTACGTCATGGGAAGTAACTCCAGCACTGCAAACAGAGGAAAGTTTAGAAGGGACCGTATCGGCACAGTCTTCGGATGGCGAAGAAGATAACTTGGTTATGGAAAAAGGAGTAACAGCCAAGACAGAAGAACCGGTACAAATAACCGGTATGAAACATACAGGCTTGAAGACTACGCTCAGCATAGTGTGCACTATGTGCAACTACAAAGCCGAAATCCACAGTCAACCCGACGAAGTGCCAGAAATGGATATAAACCGTAGTGCTGTGGCTGGAACAATGCTTACTGGAGGCAGCTACGCGCAGATGGAAGAATTTTTGGCAGCAATGGACATAGAATGTATGCCGAAAACCCAATTTGCAAAACATCACGATGAAATAGCAAATTCGTTGATTGCCGCTGCGGAAGAAGAAATGATAGCAGCGGCTGCAGAAGAAAAAAGATTAGCTATTGAAAGAGGTGACATTGCTCCGCAATCTGGAATTCCACATATTCCCGTCGTCGCCGATGGGAGCTGGATGAAGAGATCCTATCGCACCGACGCATATAACTCTGCCTCGGGAGTTGGTGTGATAGTTGGATATCACACCTGAAAAGTTTTATTCATTGGTGTGCGAAATAAAAGATGCATAATTTGCGAATGTGCTGCAAGAGGTCAGAAAGAACCACGAAAACACGTGTATTTTAAAAATTGGAGCAAGAGTCGAGCATCCACCGCTATGGAAAGCGATGCAATTGTAGAAGGATTTAAAACCAGCGTGGATTAATTTATTCGACGCTAATCGCTGACGGAGATAGCAGCGTCTATAAAAAGATTCTAGGCGCAGATCCGTATAAGATAGAGATTCGTGTAAAGAAAATTGAATGCACGAATCATTTGCTACGGAATTTCTGCAAAAAAATGAAAGAAATTGTGAAAAAAACGACCGCAGGTACATTGAGGAAAGCTGTGGAAAACAGCATTCGACGAATGCGAACGGCAATCGTAAA
Organism: Megachile lagopoda; assembly: GCA_036983795.1. NCBI lineage: Eukaryota > Metazoa > Arthropoda > Insecta > Hymenoptera > Megachilidae > Megachile > Megachile lagopoda. Next base: position 4,783 of record JASVEB010000048.1, on the reverse strand, counting down.
AGCCGCACGATATAGAAGTAATGAAAATGTACCAATCGCCACAAAAATTACAAATTTATACTGCGACATTTACAATGTTCCAAGTCACGTGTTTGGCGAACACGCAGAATGTAATAGAATAAATTACTTCTGCGATGGAAAAAGCAAAGGAAATGAAACAAACATCGTCCCGCAATTGAAGAATATGGGAGTATATCAGCTAATAAAAGAAATACTTCAGCCACTAACAGCTCATGCAGAGAGCTTATTATACAACTGTAACATCAATACTGTGGAGAGCTTCAACGGCGTCCTTGCGAAGTACATCGGTGGGAAAAGATTAAATTTCGGCCAAAGAGGCTCGTACACGGCAAGATGTGCTGCTGCCGTGTTGCAATAGAACACAAAGGAACCATTTTCACAGTTAAATAGAGCGATGAAGAAGAAACCGTCCATAATTACATCAAATATGGAAGCAAGAAGAAAGAAGAAAAATGAAAAAAATGTTGAGAGACGAAAGGAAACACAAATCGAGACACGCGTGCGCAAACAATTCCACTCCGAAAAAGATTCCGATTATGGAGCAAACGCAGCAAAACCGGACATGGATAATACTATTTATAAGTTGGAACAAGAAAAACATATGGAGATGCTCCGTAATTGGCAAGAAAAGAAGGATGCCATTCAAATAGAAACAATTGGACAAAGCAAAAGTCCGCGATGGTACAACTACAAGTCGAAACTTCTAACGGCATCCAATTTCGCAAGTGTGTGCCGCCGAAGAAGTGGAACATTGTGTGGTAACTTGGTGACAAGATTAATATATCCACAGATCATTAAGGTTCCTGCAGTTAAATACGGGCAAGAATGTGAAGAACTGCAAAAATGTACAGGTACAGAAGTCAAAGAATGTGGACTTTTTATCGATAGCTCTCATCCATTCTTGGGAGCATCACCGGACGGTGTTATCGACGAAGAGGGCATCGTTGAAATCAAATGCCCAAAAACAGCTGAGAACTTGTTGCCGGAAGAGGCAATCAAGCCGATTCCGTCTATCCGACGGATATTTGAAGACGAATCAGGTACTGCGTTCAGCAGAACGCAAATATTTTTACCAAGTGCAAGGACAGCTGCACATAACGGGTAGATCATATTGCATATTTTGCATATGGACCCGGAAAGGAATAAAATGCACAAAAGTCGAAAGGGACGACACGTTTGGAAGAACGAGATGGAACCGAAATTGATTCAATTTTATACTGATTGTGAGTGCATGTGTAACGTCCCTGATGCTAGACTCGGGAGTTTACAGCGCTACGTAAGGCAAAGAGCGGCGTTTGCCTATTGAGCGACTAGTTCTTTTATTATAACTAACTCTACAAGGATGTGGGATTCGTGTGGTGTGCGGTTAAGGAGTAAAATCCACAGGTCAATACCTTTCAATAACTTAGGTTTATTCAATTAATATAGAGAGAGGGAATATTACAGTTAACAATTATTACTGTGAAAAAATATAAAAAGAATATGTATCTGATTATTTAGCAAAAGAACTAAACGGACTTTTATCGCGTAGTGATTAAATAATGAATCTAATGAATCTAATTGAACGGAAACGCAACTCGCAAATTATTTGTCTCGGAATTCAGTATTACAATGAGCTCTATCTAATTCGCTTCTAAATTCGGAAATTAACGTGTTCGTAGTCGACTACTATAACGCTACGCAAGTTTCGCTGTTTTACAATAGTTAATCGCAAACTGGTCAGAACAATTTTAGTTAGTTTAGTTCAAAAATGATTTCAAGTTCAAGAATTTATATAAATTTAATACGGAACAGTTACTCAGTATTTTGACTCTAAGACTACTGGTACATTCGCCCTTTTCGTCAGAACATGAATTGCCACCTAACCCAGACCGCTTAATTGGGGAGCCCGCTTTCGCTAGCTGCTAAAACAACCCAACGATACTGGAATCAAATGAACAACCAAGTCCAACAGGGTTGCAAATAAAATGACTCTATAGGTCGTGATTACTAAACCGCCACCCAAAACACACGGGCTTCAGAGACCAAGCCGCTCAACATGGGGAGCCTGCGTTAGCTGGCTACTAAACTACCCAGAGCGAACTCCGAGAATCCGACGGCAAGTCAGTAATTCGACAACAATATGTAATAGAGTGGCTGTAGAGCTCTCGTTTCGATGTCTTAGGCTTTCCTGGGGCTGAGCATAGCACTCTCCAAACGGAGTTCCAGATACAAGACCGCTCAAATGGGGAGCCCGCTTTCGCTAGCTGCTAAAACAACCCAGCGATCAAGTATCCAAATGGCTGATACCCGCTGTCCAGTCAAGACATAAGAATCTTTTTGGCTCTTACCAGCAAAAACTGTCCCGGTTATACTTCTCCTAAGAGGTCCAGCGTATAATACTTTGAAAATTGTTCTGCACCCTATGGGTTTTTCGCTCGCTCTTTTATACCCCGAGAACGGCCAATTTGCCTTTCACTTTTCAAGGCCACGCAGGCTTACCCTCATTCTAAATGCGTACTGTTTTTACATAATTTTTAATATTATTTTATTATGCTTTATTTAGTAAGAAAAATATATTAATTTGATTAAGAAAAATAAGCTTTGATTTATCATTAATTAAGATTTCACAAGCTAACTCGCTAAATCGTAGTTTTAATTAATTTTTATATACGCAAATTAGCGGAATTATACAAGTACTTTAATAAGAGAATAATTAATCGCAAATAATACATAAAATAATAGCTAAAAATACGTTTTGATTTATAGTAAATAAATAATTAATAATAGAAATGTTTAAATGATAATTCATAATGATTTCTTCTCGATGTGTATCTGGCATCTCTTTCTATCTAACGTGCGCGCCATCGATCGGTGATCTAATTCAACAATGTTGCACGTATGATTTACCCGTGACTATTACCGCGCGAATTTTTATGGTGCGGTTGGTAATGAAAAATCGGTCGATAATAAAAATAAAAATAAAATAATCAAAATAATCAAAATAGTGAATTAACAATAAGAAACGAAAAAAAAATATACATCAAGATTCTTCACTGGTGATTTGCTTGGGATGTTACACCTTCCCCCTTATGGACTCTCTTGTCCTCAAGAGAGATGGTTCCAGATTTTGAGAATCGTTGGATGATACATTGACAGCAGCGGCAGGATTCCTTGTCGTTCCTTGGGGATGCTGCGCCTTCTCCAAACAGCTGTAGCGTCCTCCAGTGCTTCAGTCTCGGGTCGTTGGGGTTTTCGATGTCCCGATACGATTTCCAGGGGGGGTTTGGTATATCTATTTTCCTCAGCTTCCACTGGCTTTCCGAACATTCTCCGTGGTGAGGAATGTTGTTAAGCTTTTTCTATTACGGAATTTTTGTATAATTTCCTATGTTTATCTCTTTGTGTATGGTTGTATGTTTATATTTTTACCTCGGGTTGCTGTTTTTTCAATTGCTGCTTAAATTTTCGCAAAGCGACTCGTTTGCCTGCACGTCTTCTGGCCATTTTTATTTTTCTAGTGTGGCGGTTTTTGCAATGATCTATGGGATCTTTCCCAAACATGGTGGTCATCTCCCGAATACGCAATCCCACGTGTATGTATTATATAATATATTATTATTTATTTTTTTTTCAATGGGTTAAGTAAATGATTAAATATCTTGGAGTAAATATGTTTTTGTTTATTTATATAGAAAGAATACGAATATATATATATAAGAATAAAAAATATTATTGTAGGGAGTGAGATAAGAGTGTTTGTGCGGTGTGGTAATTGGATCGAGTGATAGGGCGAGGTGCGAATGAAGAGTGTTTGGATCGAGTGATCGGGCAAGGTGCGAATGAAGGGTGTTTGGATCGAGTGACGTGTGAATGAAGAGTGTTTGGATCGTGTGACAGTTTTTCGGAATGGGAATATGTATATATGTGCGTGGATTTAGAAGGAAAGGGCAGTCGTGAAAAAGCATTAGATGAGAGAAGTTAAGAGTCGTGAGAGAGCGTTAAATGAGAGAAGTCGAGAGTTGAGAGAAAGCGTGCAAAGAGAAGTTGTGCGAGTATAATTTGTATTTTGTTTTTATTAAATATTATTTTTGTTAAAACGAGAGTTAAGTCATTAAGATCCCTACAAATTGGGGGCTCGTCCGTGTCTACGAAGAAGTGAAAATTATCTTCGTAAAGCCAAAGTGGTGTTTAGGGATCAAAGTGACAAGAGGGATTAAAAATAAGTGTGATAATTATAATTGTGACGATAGAAATTGTGAGACTGTGAGCTGTGACGATAGAAATTGTGAGACTGTGAGCTGTGACGATAGAAATTGTGAGACTGTGAGCTGTGACGATAGAAATTGTGAGACTGCGAGCTGTGACGATAGAAATTGTGAGACTGTGAATTGTGACGATAAAAATTGTGAGACTGCGAGGATTAATTAGCGCGACTAAATTAGTGACAATCAGGGTTATTTTTTCTTTTTACAATGAGTCTGCCAACACGAATTGCCAATGACTTTTCCGTAGCAGATTTAAAGGAAAAACTAAGAGTTTTAGGGCTGAGTTCATCGGGTGTGAAATCTGAATTAATAAATCGGCTAATGGAAGCTGATCCATTGGGTAGCTGGGCGAAAGATTATGTAAACGAATCGGCAGATCACCAGAGAGACGTAACTGAACAGTCGAGGACGACAAGTATTTCTTATGTAGCGAGTTAGAACGGGCTAATATGCAGCGGGAAATTGAACTTTGCCGAGCAGAAAAGAAATTGAAAGAAAACGAACTTGACCTAGCA
>JASVEB010000047.1:0-39175 GCA_036983795.1 Megachile lagopoda | reverse complement strand
GGCGCCCGCACCCCAGGAACCGCCTTAGCCGTAGCACGCCGCGCCTTACGACCCACGACGGTCGACCAAGCCTCAACAGCGGGCTTTTGCGGCACAACTGGCGGAGGCACCGCAGTCACAGCGGGCTGTGACATTGGCGCTGGTATAGGCCCCCGCCACCGCAGGTTGCGGAGTGGCGATAGTGGGGGTCTGCAACTTCCGCTTCTTCCCCTTCTTCTTCTTTCCTGCTACAGAAGCAGCAGGCGGGGCGACAGTGGAAGGCCCTTCCCTCTGCGAAGGACGCGGCGCCTCCTGTGCGCTGCCTCGTGCCGGTAGCGCAGATAGAATTTCGGCCCTCAGCGCAGTGAAACGTGCCTCCATCATCTGCGTTAAACGCATAAGAGGGTCCTCCTGAGCCCCCGTCGGGTCGCACGGTACGACCGGCAGAGGCGCCGTCGCATTCTGCGGGCTCTCCTCTCTCATCGACGGCAACGGTGGTGACGGCAACGCACACCTCGCCGGCGATGGAGGCACCGGTGACACTTCCAGACTCGGCGCAGCCGACTGCGCCGTCGACATTGAAGCCTGCCGGAGCTTCTCCAAGTCACTCCGCAGCAACCGCAGGTCCTCCTCCAGTTCCGCGACCCTCTTTTGGAGAGCGCGGTTCTCCGCCTCCAGCGCGGCGGTCGACGACGTGGCGGACCGACTCGCGAGCTCGGTCTCCGCCACGCGCGTCTCGTGCGCCGCCACACGCAGGGCGCGAGCAAATCTCCCGTTGAGATTTTTACTGCTGCCAGCCACTTTGTCTACCACCTGCATGTGCTCGAGCACACGTGCCGCGAGCGCTGCGGTCGGCATAGCGCGGAACTCTCTCGCCAGCGCGGCCTCGTCCGGCAAAGGAATCGCCGACTTGGACGGAGGGGGCGCCGGCACGCTGGGATCCAGCACTGCCCTCGCCGCCTGCACCTCCGCGACCTTCTCCTCGACGAGGAGGAGGTTCCTCTTCGCCTCGGCGAGGTCGACATACTCCCCTGTTGTCGGAGGTCTGCCAAGCCTCTTCCGCTTAAGAGAGGGCCCTGCCGTCCTTGAGGCGGTGGACGCATCGGACTCGCTGCCGTTGTCGTCCACTATCATCTCGACTCCGCCCATCTCCGACGCATCGTCAGCCGGTGTCAGTGAGCTGACCGACGACGTCCGCGCCAATGCCTTCGGGAGGAACCGACCAGTGCTGGCCGACCTGACCCTGCCCTCAATAATCAGCGCCGCGGATGGGGGTCTGAAGGTCGAGTTGGCTTCCCCACTTGTCCCCGCCACTGCCGTTGCCATCCCGCGATTTTCCGCGGTGGCTCCCTCCCTTGCCACGGGTGACGTTGAGCGCGGGCGCGCCACAACGTCCCCTGGCAACCTCTCCAGCGCCACTTGGCACGACCGCTCTTGCGAGCAAGCCGCGTCCCCCCCATTCCCCAAAGTTTGTTTGTTTGTAAAAGAAGACTCCATAATTGGTCCCACGAGCGTGGTCGGAACAAAGGTCCACCCGGGCAGAGCCGCCTTACCCGGGCAAGCCTACTTACTCGGGGGGGTCGGCAGGTACCCCCGAGGGAACCGTTTGAGACTGCACCTATTTAACGTCCAGGCAGCCATGCACCCCTCGGCACGGTTGACCGTGACACCTTGGGTTTGGACGTCCCCCCGCCCCACATCGCCCCCTTTTGGATCCTCCGTCCGAGCCTTACCGGCATGGTAGTACCTGCCAGGGTCCGAGGACCCCGCCGGCATCGCCTCGCACATCATAGGACCTACTCCAGGGACGATGGGAGCAACCCCTTTTAGTCGCCTCATACGACAGGCAGGGGATACCGTGGCCGTATTCCGCCCCGCGGCCACACGGCGGATTTTTTATAGAGGTTTACTCCTCGCGGGCCGGCCGGTTAAGGCAAGCCCCCCGTTCCTGCGAAACATGACCACAGGCTTACGGTATGAAGGAAGCTCAGGACCCTGGGAGCGCTAATCCCATACTGGAGGTGCAACTGTGCACCTGCAGCCCTTGAGGCGCCGTTCTCCCGTTAGCATAGAGGCTTAAACCCTCAGGCATCCGACCAAGATCGAATACCTGAGAGCGAGCCTCTATCCCAGCGACCACCACGAGGAGGTGGGAGATCCGACTTGCGTCAAAAGACGCCATTCGACCGCCAACCTAACCTAACCTAACCTAATTTACTCAAGTTAAAGCTCGGATTATATTGGTATGAAAATTTTATTTATATGTAGAATATACATATTTAATATCATCAATTAATTGGATAAATGGATCTTTTCCATTTTTCATTGTTTGGTAACGCCACAGAAACTCACACATGTGATCAATGAAACTATCTCTAATACCTCCTCTACTGAGTCGTGCTTTTAAAACACGCCAGGTCGATTCAATATTCTGCATATAAGCAGCGCTTTCAGGGTCTACGAAATTAGTGCTATGGTTTATAGTTTTATGAGTACAGCCACGTTTTGTATATTTCCAGAACATATTTCTAAACGATATTTCTGCCCTCCTCGCTGTATCATCCCTATTCCAAATTTTTAATATGAAATAGAAGATAAAAATTAAAATAAATATATTGAAAATAACAATAGCCATAAAAAGTGTACCTAATACCTGTTAGATATTAGTTTCTCTTAGATATTAGTTCGTTCTCTGTAAAGGTGCTGGGGTAAGTGCCATGCGGTCTCTCATGGTCCTCTCACCAAAGGATGCAATATCCTCCCCACTCCGTGGCCAGATCCTACTAGAACATCCTTATCTCTTTGCACGCACCTCGCAGCACCATGACGTCAGGTCATCGGCCACGAGGCACGGCACCTTCGGTAATTCTCAGAAGAAAAGGCATCGACCTCTAATCATAACATCCGCGACTCTTCGAACTCGTCGCGGTCCTAAGCTATCGGTTACCACCGATCTTTAACTCGATGACAGACATCGGTTTATATTATTGTCAACCTAAGACCCCTAAGAATCGGGTCAAAGTCCGGGTTACGGTGACCCTGACACGTGTGCCACCTTTGCACACGACGTGACGCTAACATACCCATGTTCCTTCACGCGAACGTCCTCTTTCAAACTTCCACCGTCCAATTTTACATTCATCAATTTCAACTATTACACCAGGATCGCTGATTAATCCTTCCAATTCATATTGTCTGTCAAGGGCTAAGGCACACACTGCTGGAAATAACAAAATATTATCTTTTGCGCCTGGCGGCGCAGGTGACGTTTCAACGTGGGAGGAGGGAGAGAGGGGAAAGGGCCTAGCCGAATAAGGTGGTTAAATGTGCCTTTGAGTCAAATGAAAAACCCAACACGTCAGTCGATAGCATATCTAAAAAAAACATCTCACACCAAGTTTCAACCCCCTATCTCATCCGTGGAGGTAGTAAAGGGGAAAAACGGAATTACGGTTTTTGGCCTATTTTGCCTATTTAATTTCGTACAAAAATTCTGAAACATTGACATTCATATAGCGCATATTATAGAATTTTTTCAGATTTTTTGATCGCAAATTGTAGTTGTGAAAAATCAAAAACCGAAAAATCGGAAAAAATGCGATTTTTTATTGGAGATGTCGGAGCACTACTTTTAATTTTTCCCCTAATTTTTTCAGATATTTCGGTGAGGTGCGCCATAGTTAAAAAAATCAAAAACCGATATAATTCTTTAAAAAAGTACTTTCCGCTTCGAATTTGCATGCCTTCTTTTCTCAGTATATATATTAAGTAATCTTAAATAGATTCACATTCATAATTGATACAAATAATATATTGGTTCAAGAAATAAAATTCATTTATTAATTAATTCTACGTCGTAATTGGTTATATTCCCAAACGTAAGATGTTCCTTCAACGAAAGAATTGGCTAAGTAGTTTGGGGTCCTGCTTCGTAATCTCTGCGTTTTTTGGTCGCAGGTTCGAGCCCGCTGGACTTGGTTTTTTCCATGATACGATTTTCATTTTATTTTTTTTCGTTTTTAATAATGTTAATACAGTTTCAAAGTGTTTTTGAATAATTCTCTTATTTTTTTTTTTTTTGTTTTTATGCAATTGGCATGACAAGATTTCGTATTTTTGTGGGAACCATACTGTTCTCTTTGAACCTTCTGATTATCTGAATTCTTTTCGAACCTCGAAGCTTGAAGCTTCACTTTGTGACCTCACCTTGAGTATTGCAAGAGACGGGGGGGGGGGGGGGGGGAGAAGAGATTATAGCAAATCCGCTTGGACGGGGTAAGTAGTGCGTTAGGAGGAGGTCGTTGTATCATAACAACATGTTCATGGCCACGTCGGAAAAACGAGGGGCGAAGGTTTTTACCCACCCTCACCTTTCGGCAATTGCCGAACATCCACCTCCGTAGCATACGCTGCTCGCAGTCGAGCGGATCCTCCTCCATGCTGCTGATGTTGGTGGAGAGACTGCGAGGGCCTAGTCCGACTGCCTTCTATGCTGCATAGGTGAAGCTTTCGGCGGGCTGCCGCCACCCCCCTCCTGAGGGTGGGAAGAGGAGGGGGTTTTAGTGAGTAACCTGCTTTCGGTAAAAATGCAGCTGAAAGCAGCGCATTCGGGAGGCAGGAGTCCCACACTACCTGGGCTCTCTTTCCAGGTGTGCATAAAGCATTTCCCTCTTCTGGAACAAAAAAAAAAAAAAAAAAAAAAAAAATTAGGCATCGAGTGATATTGGTCACCAATTAAAAGGATTATTTAGCGCCACCTTAGTATGCTGTATATACTTTACTTAATCATTTACTTAATCATTTATCAGTTACCCAATTTATTCCTTCGCTTCTCAGGTTGTTTACTTTGCTTATTCGCTTTTCGTTTTCATTTTCAGTCCGACTCCTCTGATACAGAGGCAGAGGCATCAACCAGGAACCGCGACTGCCGTCGCCCCCCGCTCTCCGCCCCCAGCTAGTGCCTCGACCCCCCCCCCCCCCCCGATTCCCGCTGCCCAGCGCATCACCGTACGCGTCTCTGCCGCCAGCAGTTCATCATGGGCTCGGTATTTTGGCAGACGCCACATGCGCGTGACCGTATGCCTCTACCGGGGCGAGGTGCGCGTTGATGTGCGCGCCTATTTTCGCCCCGTGAATGGGCCCCTACATCCCACTCGTAGAGGTGAGTTCCTCGCTTTACGCTTCCCTTGCCTACCTTACCTCTTCCGTCTATTCCTATGTTTGCCTGATGAAAATTATTAATTCCTGTACTGATTATGTTTTGCAGACATATCATTGACACTTTTCGAGTGGGATGAATTCATCGCCCTTTTTCCGCATATTGATCGTCAGGCGCGCTAGCCCACTCTCGGTAAGTCCCTCATCCATCTCTCATACTGTCTGTTCATATATTACATATATATAGTATACAACTTAATTTGCTATTCCCCTGTTACAGCCGCCGCTGACCGTTGATCTTCTTATGCCCACCCACTGTATCATACAGAACATCATTCAATCAATTCACAGTTGTGAGAAAGGAAAATTTCTTAAATATTCCGCGTATTTACTTAATACAAGTTCCCCTATAGCCTACCCTTGCTTGCCTGTCATTTCTCCCTAATTCCCTCCTAATTATATTTCAATTATTACCCTAATTGAGCCCTAATCATCATTATTCCAATTTGCTTGCTTGATTTGCTAGAGCGCTTACAGTATGTATCAACACATCACGTAATCGTGTTTATTTACTCTTAAACGAGGTGAGTTCTTCGTATTACGTTTCCCTTAACCACCTTATCTCTTCTGTCTATTTCTGTGTTTATTTAATGAACATTATTAATAATTGTGTCTTTGCAGGCATATCTTTAACCCTTGCCGAATGGGGCGAGCTCACCGCGCTCATTCCACATCTCAAGCGTCAAGTGCGCGAGCTAAACAACTCTCGGTAAGTCATTCATCCATTTGTTATACTATCTGTTATCTCTCCATGCCTGTATGTTTGTATACTATATATATAATATATAACTAATTTGCTATTCTCTTGCTTCAGCCGCCGCTAACCGTCAGTCTTTCCTAGATACATAATCGCTTACTGAAGTATAACCAAAATAATATTCAATAAATTCTTAACTGAGGAAAAAGAAAATTTCTTAAATATCCCCGCGTACTTCACTTGATACAGGTTTTTTTCTTCCATAGTCTCATGTTCCCTCGCGTGAGTGTTCCTTATTTCGGTATTTTCGCAATCTGGAATATTGGGACATTTTTATTATAGTTTTAATCCTAATTCTAATTTAAAGATAAGAAGGTAGGAACATAGGAATTTATAATTTTGTTAGGATTGTAAGAGCTCAGGAATTTGAATTTGTGAATATAGAGAGTCAGGAGTCTGCAAATTTACAATCTATTAAATTTATTAAATTTAGGAAAGCGTGGGAATTTAATTTTGAAATTGAAATCTAAGAATTTAGGAATTTAAATTTGAGAATTTGGTATTTAAGAATTCAGAAGTGTAAGAACTTGGGAGCTTGAGAATTTGGAAATCTGGGACTTAGAATGACAGGAGGAAGGGAATATGTGAGGAGCGATTCTGGGCACGTTTGCACGCGTTGGTGTACATGAAGACGCCAATATTCTCTCCGTCGTAGGATGAAATCGAGTCGTCGGCTTCTTTTAATATTAGGGATATGGACTCGAATTCCCTCAGTGGTGGGGGTGCTGGTCCATGTGCGACGTGGTCCCATTCCTGGCTTTGTCGGTGTTCGGCGCTGGTGGTTGACTCCGTCTTTAGTTGGTCGTTTTTACGACGCATGATCTCCAATTCGTGACATGCGTTTTCCGTGGCTTCCATTTCCTCTCGCTGAATCTTTTGTTTCTCGTACTCAAGATCTCGTGCCTGGTCCCTAAGTCTTCGTTCCTTATCGGGGAGCTGCTTTTGTAAATCCGAAAGATCCTGTTCTAATAGCGTATTTGCGCGGCTGGATCGAAGTTCCATTTCGATCGGTTTTGTGATTTTTACTTCTTTCGTTATCTTTTGTTTACTTCCCGCCATAATCATGGATGTTCGGGTTGTAGCTGAGGATGTGATGGGGTTCGTTTGCGTGGATTGGGCCGATGTCGATTGATTTACCGTCGTGATTTTAGTGTTCGAGAGCGGGATTTCTCTTAATACGCGCTGTCTTTCCGTAACACCCACAAGGAGATCGGGTTGCGCGGCTTGATTAAGTAAAGCGTTGAATAACTTCCTGATTTGATATTTTCGACCGCCTCTCCGTGTCTTGCCCATTCTTTAGCTCATTATTGTTAAATATAGCTGACTTTAACTGTTTGTCTCCAGCTCATCACTATGCTTGTTCCTATCTTCACCCTTGTCGCAATTTCTTCAAGAAGCGTGTCGCTAAACCTTCTACATAACATTAGTATGTTTAGCACTTCATTCATGGTACCAACCCATTTCTGTATCGCTGTTTTTAATTTGACACCATCACACTCTTCTTCTGCATTCACGTATTCCATCGTAAGGTCTCTAATTACTAGGTTTAGTTTTTCTTTGATGTCCCTCCTTAAGTTTCCGTTCTTATTGTAAATTTTCATGATTTCACAATTTATCTGTAATAGTTCTTTTGCCATTTTCAGTTCTGCCTCCATAAGTTCCATGAACCTTTCATCCCTATCCATATCTTCATTATCCTTATTTGTCAGTGACTTTTTACTTCCTCTCTCTTCCTCTCTTACCTCATCTCCCTCTTCTTCTCTACTATTCTTCCTCTTCTTCCTCTCCATACTATTATTGTCTTTACCTTGCATCTGTGGGCTCAGTTCCCTCATGCAAATCTTCTCTATCTCTACACTATCCTTCTGATATATCATCTTCATAACGTAGTCCAAGTGCTCCGCAGATCATGGTTTAAAATTACCCATCACATCCAGTTCCTCCTGTATATTCATTGTCCTCTCGTCCTCTCCCCTACTAGTCGATTCCACCATCCAGGTATCCTTCTTTTGATCCTTCCTATTACCCCTTTCCTCACTCTCACTCCCTTCTATATCGCTACTCCTACTCCTGCTTTTATCTATGTTTGTATTTTTGTTAGTTTGCTTATCCATGTTTTTTTTTCTTTTCAAGTTTCTTCGGATCGGGCATCATGCCACCCCCACCTCAGTGGGGGCCTTCCCACCGGTAAGTATCCTTCCCTAGTTATGCAAAGTCGAAACCGAGAGGCGGTTTATCGGACGGTCACTCCTACCGACTTTGTATGACTCTAATAAAAAATGTTACGGGATAGGCCCGCGCCATATTGATGTTACAGGTTTAGCGTCACCCCTATCGAGTGGGCGACACCGGATCCGAACCAGTGCCTGACCCAAACTTCGGGTTAGACGTGTCGTGTCTTTATATCCCTCCACGACTTCGGGTATGGGGAACCAGCGACGAACAGGATCCCCCACTCACCCGCCCAGACACCGAGATTTCAACCCCTGGATTGGCTCCAGTCATCTGTGTGAGTCAGCTTCCCTTGACATCGGCCGTCATATTCGAAGCTGTCGCTCACGCTGTCGCGCGCCCGGTCTACGCGCGCTCTCATTGGTCAATGTTTTTTGCTAATAACTCGAAAATGGAGCCTCAACCAATATTTTGGCAAAGGGAAAAGCTGTTCAGAATAGCCCCACCTACCTCCCCTTTTCGGCTCCTACACTTATTGTGGGACACCCTGTATATGTATATAGAGAAAGAGATGTTGGAGACCGGGGTTTTAGAGATCACGGTACAACAAGAATACTTTACAGAACTATTTATTATGTCGCGCTCCTTTACCAAATTCTGTATCTATTTATATTTTCTGGAAGTGGCAGTGTGGAAGGGTCGAAGAAAGGAAAGGACAAAGGTTGTTGGTGACTAAGTGCAGAAAGCGAGGCAGGGTGAGTTCGTGGATGACTGATTGTTTACGGGAGATATAGATAATATGGAGCAAACGGTGTGACTGTTAATGTAATTTTTGCCCTTTGCAGAAGATAGGAAGATGGTATCCAACAGAGAGAAAAAGAGAAAAGAAATCATATAAAAATTATTTAATTCAACACAGAGAAAACATAACGAAAATAATCTGAACAACATTCCTCATCCCGAGGAATGTTCTAGAAAAGAATGGACCCTTAAGAAAATTGATATCCCAAGCCCCCCATGGGAATTATATTGGAAATTTAAGACCCCATGAGACCCAAGGCGCAAGCATTCGAAGAATCTTTGGCTATTTGGAGAGAGTGCAGCATCTCCAAGGAACGAGGCAAAAACCTGCCGTTGCTACAGGTGCATTATTCAGGAGGCAGATGTAACATCCCAGAAGATTCAACTCTGAAAAATCTCGATGTATATTTTGTTTCTTTATTGTAAATTCATTATTTTCATTATTTTTCATTACTTTCTTTATCGATCGTATTTTTTCGTTTACCGACCGCGTCATAAGACGAAACAATTACCATATGCATTATTTAATCAGTCGATAAAATATAAACTATTTAGGTTATTGTATTATTATCTATATACAGAGTGTTCGGCTACTGGTGGGCATAATTTTAAGGGGTGGTAGCTGGGGTGATTCTGAACAACTTTTTCCTTTACCAAAATGCTGGTTAAAGCTTCGTTTTTGAATTAGTAATGCGAGTCATATTTACTTGCAATAACTTATTCGAGTAAAGTTCTCAATGTAAACATAACATTTTGAAATTACAAATTAATATGTTCTGAATTACGTCGTGTTTAGTATCATTTTAATCAGGAAAATGTTACAAATATATTAAAGAAAGTTTCATAAAAAAATAATGAAAAAATCAAAAAGTTTTACCCTTGCATTAGGATTGTCCTACCGATATGTTATTGTTTGTTTACGTTCAGTCGTTCGGCGTCTCCATCAATATGCACACATGTATTAGAGCTATGATTCCAACGCCATTTAAAGATCAACGGTTTTCACTTAGTTACTGTTTTTTGTTTCTATGATTCTATACAAATCGTCAGCTGGTTGTCGATGCTCGTAGGAGACGATCGAAGCTTTTTAACATTCAATATAATTTAATATAGTTTTTTATTTATTACATTTTATTTATCATTTTTTTTTTCATTTCTCGTGTTACGCGATCGCGTACGCGCAGGAAATATTTTTTTTTTATTTTTTTGTATGCGTGTGTGGTGTATGTAATTTCTGTTTTTTTGTGTGTCTGTGATTCTTTGTGTGGTGTGTGAGTGCACAAGTACAGGACAACTGCAGGAAAGAGAGAAGAAAGAAGAAAGCAGAAAGAAGTGAATGGAATATATAAACGAAGAATTGGCTGAAGTTCATTTATACTACGGGGAAGCGAAAAGAAGTACTCTTTGCGCCCGCCAAATTTATGCAGAACGATTCCCCAACAAACGTCTGCCAGATCGAAAAACGTTTTTACGAGTGCATCGAAGATTAAGAACGACTGACATGACGAAACCCACACGATGCGGAGGACGGATACAACAAAATCTTGATCTGAAAGAGAGAGTAATGCGCCGTATTGCCGAAGAACCGACTACCAGTACTCGACGAATTGCAGCCTCAGAAGGTGTTAGCAATAGTACTGTGTGGCAAATTTTGAATGACAATGAGATGCATCCGTATCATTATTAACGAGTGCAGGCGTTAGAAGAGGGTGACTTCGAAAGAAGACGTAACTTTTGTTCGTGGATGGAAGAGAAAATACGAACGGATGAATCCTTCCTTTCGCATATTTTATTTACGGACGAGGCGAGCTTTAACAGACATGGAGTATTTAATTTTCACAACAGCCATGTCTGGAATGACGAAAACCCGCACGCAACGACAATTTTCATTGAATATTTGGGCAGGCATTTTGGGAAACCAACTGATTGGTCCTGTTGTTCTGCCCAACAGATTGACAGGTGAAGAGGAGCATCCGTACCGTGGCCTGCACGGTCCTCAGATTTAAATCCCATGGACTTTCATTTCTGGGGACATATGAAGACAATAACCTATTCAACCCCCGTCAATTCAGTAGAAGAATTATAACAAAGAATTGAGTTTTCCGCGGGTATCGTCAAAAACGTTATGACGGATTTCCAAAAAGTGCGTGAAAATTTGGTTTTAAGAATCCAATTATGTTTGGAAGAGAATGGTGGACATTTTGAACATTTATTGTAAACTGTGTAAATTTCTGTGAACACTGCGACGTGGACAATCGCGGAGTGTGACAGATGGACCCTGCGAATTATTATGCGAAAAACGTCAAATACGACAGTAACCCTCTTTACTTGACAATCCCATAGAGTGGGTATTGATGTGCTCTTGTGGATTTTAGCGAGTAAATAGGTTTCTTGTCATACAACGATGTACTGGAAAAGTAACGAAGATTCGTTAATTCATAAATGTTAGTGAAATGTTAATAGAATTCTCGCATTGTATATTTATTTATGAGGTAAGCGTCCGAGTATTTTTTAATTTTATATCGTTAAACAAAAAGTCATTTATTTTTAATTATTTAAAAAAAACTGCTCTTGATCGTCATCTTTATTTTCGTTTAATCCATACAATTAGTTCCGCTAATAAATTTATACTTATTAATAGTTATGAATTTTATAACTACTTACCGGCTGACGTATAATCGATGACTGTAACCACATTACCGATGTCGCCCGATTTGTTTGTTCACGACCAGGGTCAACCGTCACGCTTGAACCCGTCGCTCTTGCATCTGAGTATTCTCGCGCTCTGATTGGTCAATGTTTTCCCTTAATAATTCAAAAATAAGCTTTAACCAGCATTGTGGTAAAGGAAAAAGTTGTTCAGAATCATCCCAGCTAACCACCCCTTAAAATTATGTCCACCAGTAGCCGAACACTCTGTATATAGATAATAATACAATAACCTAAATAGTTTATATTTTATCGACTGATTAAATAATGCATATGGTAAGTGTTTTGTCTTATGACGCGGTCGCGAACGCGATCAAGAGCCTTTGCCTCGGATCAGTCTAAACGTCTAATGTGAAGTCTTTACATCGAAACTCAGTCAGATAACGAACAAATTAATTAAAAGTAGTGTTTATTTATTTATTTCTCATGGAGGAGGAACGGAATTAGTCATGCGTAATTAATAGAAATTGTACAACATGAAATTTCTTGAATACTGGCATTCGTTATCTACAAAGAACGAAATTAAATATCGAACCTTTTTTGATTCATTTCTGACAATAATGTTAATCAAGGAATATACGCATTTTAGTTGAAAATAATTATTCTGTTCATGAAAAAAGAGTTTCAATGTAATACTTAATAAATGTATTAACCCGTCTACTTTACATTTACAGGAAATTTAGTAAAATAGAACTCATCCATTGTTTGAAAATAATCCTCCCGTGAAAGTGTTGGGGTCCTTGCCGCTGCGTCGTTCCGTCGATCTTGACCTGCCATAAACACATTGGCACCATAGAACACACCCGATGGCACTCACAGGTCACTGCACTGACTTCAGTGCAATCCCGTCAATTAAATAATCAACAAGCTCATCAGAAGGAATTGGCACCCGATTTCCTAAAATTATTTTATCGTGATAATAATCTGAGAATTTTTCTTCTGCTGCCCAAACTCGTCGCTCAAATTCTTTTCTCAAAAACAATTTGCTCGGCCGATGATCAAACATTAATTTCATTTCCCTCAACAAAGTATCAATATTTAAAACTAGATGTTCCGGCTTTGAATGAAACCAGCTTGCTGCACGACCCTTCAACTTGGAACTAATCAAAATTCTTGTTGGTCTATCGTCCAGTTCATAAGTTTCGCGTAAAAGCCGTAATTGCTGATCCCATTTTAAAAAGTACCATCACAACCATCAAAGTCACTTAAGAAGTCTCCTGTTATTAATTGTTATTTTTAAGGTTTTAATATTTCAATTCAGATACTCTTATTTTGGCACGTGTATACATATAGCTTGACTTTATTACAAGGACTGACTACATTAACAGTACTGTACATAATATCTATTGTATATACATTATAGGTGTCGCTTAATGAAGGTAAGGTAGGTCCCTTCTACATAGATAATGATTACATTTATCCTCTTAACATCTCCAATAGCATGAATGCTCATATTAGCTGATATTGCACTTCTATTTGAGCTACCCGTTACACTTTCAATCCCCATCGGACTGGCCATGGCTCGTGCTCATAGCAATTGTTCACGACGAAGAAGATCCAGCTCCCTTCTTAATAAATCGCGTTGTCTTCTCACAATTTCAATTTCCTGGTCAGGAAATTCGCTCACTCGTTCACCTTCGGCTTGCAAAGACTGCATCCTTTCCTTTTCTTCAAATCGTCTTAATTCTTCTTCCCTTGCGACTCGATCTGCTTCGAGTACATTCCAAATATTACTAGCATATTCCTCTAATCTAAGAATTAATTCTGATTTCGAACCGGACACTGCCAAATTCCGTGCACGTAGAAATTCTTTCAATTCATTGATCGTATATTCTTTGGACATCTTGAATGGTCAAAATCAACACAATTCAAATCGCACACAATTTACGTCAATCCGCTTGTTTCCCTTGCTCTTCAAATTCGTCAACCCCACTAAGATGCGTCCGCACAATAAATATACGATCGTTTACGAAACAAAAATTAACACGAAATATTTGCACGAAACCCAATTTTTCACTTTTCCGTACAGATCTTAAACTCGCGACAAATTCAAATTCCATCCCACTTCTGAATTTTGTAGACTTTTAAAATAGATAAAACATTTATTTACTGAACAAATTATTTAACATTTAATTGAATTATAAGAGAAACGACTCACGTTTCTTTCCCATGAACAGGGTAATATAAACTAATTAGTTTATATTAATAAGAAAAAATTAGTTTATATTAAGAAAATAAAAAAAAATGCTCATAGCAATACACAACGACAATTTGACACCGCTTGCCACCCCAATTCACTTCGTTCACACTTATTCTAATCACTACCGGGTGATTCCATTGACATTCAACAAATAAATGCTTACAGAACATATTTTTAATTTAACAATACAATGTGTTTGCATTACACAACAAAATAATAACTATAATTGTAACATAACATTGACCAATAATTTTTTAATAATCAGCTTCTGTATAAAATTTCTCAAAACACGGATACACACATAATCCAACATCGCAGTTCTTACATTGATATCTCGTTTGACTGATTTTGTCGTTCTGTGCGCATACCACACATTTTTGTAACGGTTTTTTTCGTTTTGTTTTGTTGTTCGCATAAATTGATGGAAAATGCCCTGCAGTAAGACGTATTGCTTTTTTATGACCAGATTTATTCACATTGTTCGTGGCTTTCGATGAATAATAGTCTTAAAATTTGTCGAATTAGTTCGAGGCGGAATTTTGCCATCGATATTTGTTTCCGAGTTTTCAACTTGTATAAACAGTATGCGTTCCATATGCATACATCCAATAAATAGAAAAAATACTTCTTGTACCATTTCAATTTTTTTCTTTGGGAATTAGCGGTGCTTATTATCATGTCAGTTTTATCCACGGCTCCCACAGAACGATTGTAATCCACGACACACTTTGGTTTCGTGATCATTTGCTTCGTGCGATAATGAATTTTCGTGTTAAAAAATTCTTCAGTGTGGAAAGTCTATAGCATGTACACCTCCCTTTTGTCATACCATTTCATGGCTAGCAAATATTTCGACGACCAGAAACTCACCTCGCCTTTTTTCAATTTGTTATTCATTCTTGGCATACCTATGCGTCCCTTTCTCACTGTGCCACAGGCGTTAGTACCATTTTCGTGTAAAAAAGTAAACAGTGCTGAACTCGTGTACCAGTTATCAACGTATAGTGTGTGACCTTTGTCTAAATATGGTCTGAGTAACTGGACAACAATATTTCCAGATTTTCCAATATCTGCACTTGCGTTGGTAATATTGGAGAGGGATCCGTCATAAATTATAAAATCCTGAATAAATCCAGATTTCTGGTCACATAAAACAAAGGATTTAATCCCATTTCTATTCCTTTTTGATGGAATATATTGTTTAAAGGACAATCTGCCCTTATACAACAACAAACTTTCGTCGATAAATAAATTTCGGATGTGATATAACGTATTTTTAAAGCTTCCTCTAAGCATATCACACATTTCCCGAATTTTATATAATTTGTCAGCATTTGCTTGCACATCATTGGTATTGAAATGCAATATTTTTAGTAAGTATAAAAATCGGTCTCTAGGCATTATGTCACCAAAAATTCTATTTCTCAGAAGTTCATCGTTTGACCAATGCTCTAAATGAGATAATTTTTTGTTCCGCGACATCAACATCTTTATAGAAAGAAAACGGTAGATTTCGGCAACAGAAGTTCGTCGTGAAGGTTTCAGTGCATTATTATTGTCTACGCGTTTTTCATAATCATTCGTTGTACTGACAATAAATTCCATAAAGTTCTCCGAAAAAAATAACTGAAAATAGTCCAGAATTGATGCAAAATAGCTTATTGGTACCCTTATTCGAATATGCATGTTCTCCCGACTCTTTTGGAAGAAATTCCATTAGAGACTCGGAGGAATATGTTTTTACAACAGGATGGTGCGCCTGTCCATTATGCCACATGTGTCAGGACATACTTAGACAGAGCCTTCCGAGACAGGTGGATTGGCCGCGGACGCGCAGTGGAGTGGCCCCTCAGGTCCCCGGATTTGACGCCACTGGACTTCTTTTTCTGGAGTTTCTTGAAGGTATAATTGTTAATCATTGCTGTTACATATTTGTAAATTATGTATTTTAACAGTTCGCATTTTTTTTTCAATGTTTTAGGAAGAGGTGTACCGCGTGGAGGTGGCAACGGAGGAAAAAGCGATCGCCCGAATACACGGCGCCGTAGCAAAGATCACTCCGGACATGCTGCACAAAGTTCGAGAGAAGATAATTAAAAGAATGAATGCGTGTGTCGCGGTCGGCGGCGGTCATATTAAATAAAATTTATAGCCTTCTCGGTAGCAATCGGCTCGATAAAATAAATACAACATTTAATATTATTTTTATGTACAACCTTTTCCCCAATGCCCACAAATAAAAAATATAAATAAAAATAACTGTTCATTGGTGCAGATTTTATAAATGCCTATGCTTAAAATTAAGGTAGATATAAATTAAAAGAAAAAAAAAGTGTCCAAGACGAGTTTCGATCCACCAACCTACCGATTACCAGTCTCTGAGTCTCCGACGGCTACGCTCTTAGCTTTTTTTTTTTTTTTTTTTTTTTTTTGGTTTTTTTTTCTTTTTTTTTTTTTTTTTTTTTTTTTTTTTTTTTTTTTTTAACACATTTATTGCGCGGAATATACATTGGTGTCTTATACGTATACACGGTGTCCCGCGACAGGTGTAAGTCCCTGAAAGGAGTTGTAGAAGACGTCAGTCTGAACAACATTTTCCTTTGCAAAAATGGGGTTTGAAACTTCGTTTTCAAATTATTAAGGAAAAACACGGACCAATCAGAGCGCAGGGATTACGCGCGCCGAGAAGCGGGAGCGACAGCTTCGAGCCTGGCTGCTGAGCGCGAGCGCGATCAAGTGCCTTTGCCTCGGAATAGTCTATCGTCTAACGAGAAGTCTTTACATCGAAACTCAGTTAAATAATGAACAGAATAATTGAAAGTAGTGTTCATTTACTCATTCCTTATGAAGGAGGAACGGAATTAGTTATGTGTAATTAGTAGAAACCGAGCAAATTGAATTTCTGTAATTTTAAATTCACACAAAACTTGTTAACCATTAAAATACGACTCACGAATTGTTTGAAAATAATCTTGCTGGATTGAAAATGGATCCTCGTAATTAGATCGTTCCATTTATCCTAACTATTCGTAAAAATAATACGTAACCCACAGTAGCTGATATCACAGCCGGTTCACTGCACTATTATTTTTTATTATCACTGATCACTGCAATATTTTGTTGTCACTTTTCACTAATTTCCTAATCTAATAACAATGAATGAACAAGCGAAGACGCGTGAACGATTATTCGA
The DNA here is from genome assembly GCA_036983795.1 of Megachile lagopoda. Lineage (NCBI taxonomy): Eukaryota > Metazoa > Arthropoda > Insecta > Hymenoptera > Megachilidae > Megachile > Megachile lagopoda. Next base: position 22,147 of record JASVEB010000047.1, on the reverse strand, counting down.
AAATAATTTCAGTGATTTTTTCTCTTGAACGTTTCGCTTCGAACGTTCTGTCCTAAACTGCCGATCGTGACGCCAAATGTGCCGAGTTTGAAGAAAGTGAGAATTCTGGACATCGTTTTCAACCGTTCGGACCGTTCAGGTAAAGAATCATAAAATAATTAAACGGCTTCGTTTTGCTCGCTCGACGGTCGCTTCATATGCATCCGAGAAAAACCTTGTCGCTTTCCCGTTCTAAAAGGCAAAAACGGTTTTCGCCTTTTTATAAAGAAAGGCATACTCTCACTTCCGTTTGAATGTCAAATATCCTTCTTGCAAGGGACTGTTGTCTAAATTTCCAGTCGAAGATGTTCATCGCATTGCGTTCGGCAGTTTAGGACAGATCGTCGGGTGTTCAACATCAAAGAGAAAATAAAAAGTCGCTAAAATTATTTACGAATTATCATTCAGGCGTTTTCATTCGCGTTCTTTATCTGTGATTATTTCATTAGGAACTTAGTGAACAGTGGCAGCAGAATATTACAGTTAAAAATTCCAATTAGCAGTGACAGTGAAGTGAAATAATCTCACTGACTAGGTTGTGACATTAGATATTGTGCAGTGTGTCTTTTTACAAAAGATTAGGATCGATGAAGTCATAGAAACACAATTTTACTGGAACAGGATTATTTTTAAACAATAGGTGAGTCTGATTCAAATTTGTTTATACGTATTCACGAAAAATGAATAAATGAACATTAATTGTAACTGTTCTGTTCATTATTTAACAGAGTTTTGTCGTAAGGGCTTCTTATTAAACGTTTAGACTGTCTCGGCGCGTAGGCACTTGATCATGATCGCGCTCAGCTGTAAGGCTCGAAGCTGTCGCTCCCGCTTCGCGGCGCGCGTAATCCTTGCGCTCTGATTGGTCCGAGTTTTTCCTTAATAATTTGAAAACGAAGCTTCAAACCCCATTTTTGCAAAGGAAAATCTTGTTCAGAATGACGTCCTCTACAACCCCTTTCAGGGACTTACACCTGTTGCGGGACACCCTGTATACAATAGTATTTAACATAATAGTATATATAATACTATTACTTTTTGCCCTGTGAATGGGTATTCAAAAACACTTTGAATCTGTACTAATATTATTCCAAAGATAACAAAATAATGAAAAACACAACATGGAAAAACCAAGCCAGCGGGGCTCGAACCTGCGACCAAAAAACATGCCGAGATTACGAGGCAGGACTCCTAACTTCTTAGTCAATCCCTTCGTTGCAGTTGCGTCTAACGTTCGGGAATATAACCAATTATGACGTAAAATTAATTAATAAATTTCTTTAACTAATATATTAAATCTATCAATCTAATTAATAAACGCGAATCTATATAAAATTACTTAATAAATGTACTGAGAAAAGAAGACATACAAATTCGAAGCGGAAAGTTCTTTTTTAAAGGAATGTATCGATTTTTGATTTTTTTAACTACGGCGCACCTTACCAAAAAATCTGAAACAATTAGGGAATAATAGTTGTACCGATACGTAACTACCACATTAATATAAAAGTAGTGTTCCAGCATCTTCAATAAAAAATCGCATTTTTTCCTCTTTTTTCGGTTTTTGATTTTTTACAACTATAATTTGCGATTAAAAAAATCTGAAAAAATTGTATGACATGCGCTATGTGGACCAAAATGTTTCAGAATTTTTGTACGAAATTAAATAGGAAAAAATAGGCCAAAAATTGGAATTCCGTTTTTTCTGTTCTACTATCCCCACAGTAGGTACTTCATTTGGCTCAAGGATACATTTGACCACCTTATTTGGCTAGACCCTTTATTGTACCAAAGATCCGACGGATAATACTAAAGCTGATTTAAGCTGATGCAATTCGAATCCATATCAAAGGCCTTTAAAACAATATATCAAAATCATGTGACCAATATCACAACACAATATACCAAAACATAAAACACCACATTGTCACTAAAGGGTAACTATTGTACAGACCAAAAACTGTAGGCAATACAAACAGAAATTAACCATTTTCTTGCTCAAAGGATTTGTTGTCACTTTTGTAACCCTTGATGACCAAGAAAAATGGTGATTGAGGACTACGTGGCAACTATAGAAGATTCAATAGCCTCACATTACCAGACGAGTATTCAATATCCCACATCTAAGACTTCTCTCATAGACTAGATGGAATGACAATATTTACATCCCTGGATCTAGAAAAAACATATCACCACACTCAGGTTGCATCAAAAGACCAGCAAAAAACGACCATAATAACTGCATTTGGTCTTTTCGAATATAATGTAATAACCTTTGGCCTAGAACATACTGCGCAGTCATTTTAAAGATTTATGGACGATAAGAAATGCTACACAGAAACAAACCTCTCTAAATAAATATTTAGAAGGTGCTAAAAAGCAGGGTAAATGGGCTATCAAATGGATAACTGAAGGGGAGAAAGCTTTTGAAGAATACAAAAGGTGAATGCACCTTTCCTGGCACATCCCAAATAGAATGGAACATTGGAACCCCTCAATTCTCATTTAAAGAAATTCTCTCCCCAAGAACAATAGTATAGTACCTACAACAGGAAGTTTACTGCCACTTTCAAGACAATTAAACATTTCAAGTATTTTATCGAAGGATGCTACTTTAATATTTAGACAGACCATAAACCAGTTACATACACTTTCCTTCAAAGATCTGAGAAAGTTACACCCAGACAGCTATGACAACTTAACTAGATTGGACTACTACATTCAAGTGGTAGGGCAACTAATAATAAGAATCGTATTAGTAACAAATTTACCTGGACCAAAATAAACAAGGATATCTTACACTGTGTTAGGACCAGCATTCCTTTACAACATACAAAATCACTAAGTATGTAGTAAATCCTAACCATTGTATGGTTGTTTCATAGGAAAGATTTAAACATATGCACATTGACATTATTAAGTCCTTTATTATCAGTAGATGGCTACAAGTATTGTTTTACATTGATCAACAATTTCTCTATGTGGCCTAAGACAATCCCAATTACAAACATGTCAGTCAAAACATTGGCGGCAAATTTCTGTGCCTTTTGGATAGCAAGATTTAAAGCCACAACCACAACAATTACGCTCATAATCTGAAGGAGCACTATTCAAGACTCTTACCAATTTAATAATGTATAAATACATACCACAGCATATCATTCAAATGGTGTAGTAGAAAGATAACACAGACAGCATCAATAATGTGCCATGAAAAAAGTAATTGGGTTGCAATTCCTTCAACCGTGTAACTCGAATTGAGATGCAATTTTAAAAAGGATATTGGCCCACCAGCAATGTTTAGCACTGTTAAGCATAACTTTTGTCTACACATATTTTGAGATTACATGCGACCAATTCGATCTAGACAGACGGCACACCACGATAAACAAAGAATTCCACTTCATACTTAAGAATTTGCACGACTGTACACATGTTTTTGTTAGAGTTAATGCAGTTAAAATACCATTAGAACAACCGTATGAGGAACCATATCGAATATTAAAATGTATAACAAATACTACATATTTAATACATTTTAAGTGAGATGCATCAGTGCTTTCGACAGAACGGTTAAAACCTATGTTTATAAAAATTGATAAATCGACTAACCTACCGAAAGTTGATACAAGAGTAACGTTGTCTGCTTTACACTGTGGGAGTGTTTGGATGAATAACACGGAATTTCTATAACGATAACAACTATTTATTTTCTGCACGATACACGAGTCTCAACGCCTGCGTAACGACTCTCTAACGAAAGAACAGCGAAAGACGAATGAATATCGAAAGACGTCATTGCCTCCCGCGCTACACCAGGTAGCGCCATCAACGTGCTGCCAACTCCTACTAAGGAATTCGCGCCACACGCCACAACACTGTGGCGACCCCACATGTAACCCGCATCAGAAGAGTGCGATTCTCATGAATCGTGCATAGTCTATGACGCGCGACACCAGCGCCATACAGCGTGACGTCTAAGCGCGCGTAAGCGTGTTCAGTCTCTTGTGAATTACCAAAAAGAAAAGATCTCTGCTATATTACGTTGTTATAAATATATATATATCTCCTGTTAAACCTGAGTTCTATTAATTTCCTACACGGCTATCCTACAACTGGTGACCCCAAGAACTTAAAGTGTCAAAAAGTGCAAATAAGAAAATGCCGTTAGAACGCTCACCTCAAAAACCAGAAACGGACGCCGCGTTACCAGGGCAATTGGAAAGCGACGCTCGCAAAATGGCGGCGGGGCCCCACGTTTCGGGCCCACACGTGGCCGAGAGATTAACAGTTGAAGCGAACGAATTTTTAAATATAAGGATGTTCACTTTCTGGCCAGAGACACCAAAATTATGGTTTAGACAATTAGAAGGAGAATTTCAGTTACACAGAATTCGTTCTGACGATATTAAGTATAGCGCGGTACTGCGCCATTTAGACCAGCAGACGATGAAAATGGTGGCGGACGTCATTGAACCTCCACCCGAGAAAGATAAGTATAACACGTTAAAAAGCGCACTCATAAATCGGTTTACAGATTCAGAGGAACGACAGATACGTAAATTGTTAACCGGCATAGAGCTCGGAACGAGAAAACCCTCCGAGCTTCTTAGAGAGATGAGGATTCTAGCCGGAAGTGGGGTAGCAGAGCGGCTATTGCAAACATTGTGGCTACAAAGACTGCCACATCGTGTACAAGAACTCCTTTCAGTGGTTGAAAGTGGCACAGAATTAGGAAAGCTCGCTGATTTGGCCGACAAAGCCATGGAAAAAAGCGAACCCGTGTACGCTGCGGCGATCGAGCACCCGGTTCCGAATTCCCTCCAATCGGCGGTCGATGCGATAGTTGCGTTGGTTAAACAAACAGCTGAACTGTCTCTACAGACGCAAAAGACCACGCATGCGATGGTGGAAGCGATGTCGAAAAATCAAGAAATGCAGCGAACCCAATACCAACAAAGGTTCAGAGGAAAGTTTAGGTCGAGGTCCAGATCGAGATCAAGCAACGGCTTATGCTATTATCATGAAAGATTTGGAAATAGGTCGTGGAAATGCCAATCACCGTGTACCTGGAAAGGCGAGTTGAATAATCAACAGGGAAACTGATCTCCTCGACCTGTATAGCGGCTGCGGCGACAGAGGAGCATTGTAGGAGCCGCTTATTAATCACCGATAAGAAAAGCGCATTACAATTCCTGATAGACACAGGAGCGGACATATCGGTACTGCCCAAAACTTGTGCAAGTAAACGTAAAGCATCTGATTTCAGATTATATGCAGCCAACGGAACAGAAATAGACACGTATGGAACAAGAACTCTAACATTAGACCTAGGATTGAGGCGCCCTTTTAGATGGGAATTTATCGTGGCCCAAGTGAAAAACCCAATTTTAGGAGCAGACTTCCTAAAACATTACTCTTTGCTGGTAGACATTAGAAATAGACGACTGTTGGACCACACAACCAATTTACAGGGAAATGCAATTATTACAAAAAAACCTGTTCCAGCAATATCCACGATAAATGCAAACAACCCTTACCAAGAGCTATTGCGTGAGTATGTGGATATCACAAAACCACGCGGCTCACAAGGATGCCCACATGAGATACAACACCACATAGAGGTAAAAGGGCCACCGGTCTCAGAGCCGCCCAGGAGACTACCTCCTGACAAACTAAAAGCGGCGAAAAAAGAGTTCGAACACATGATGCAGCAGGGGATATGTCGCCCGTCTAACAGTCCGTGGGCAAGCCCACTGCATCTTGTGAAGAAAAAGTCCGGAGAATGGCGCCCATGTGGAGACTATCGACGCCTCAATAAAATTACAGTTCCAGATAAGTACCCGATATCACACATACATGACTTTACATATAAATTACAGGACTGCACAATATTTTCGAAATTGGATCTGAAACGAGCGTATCATCAGATACCCATAGCTCCATAGGACAGGAAAAAGACTGCAGTGATTACACCGTTTGGCCTTTTTGAATTTGATGTAATGACATTTGGTTTATGCAACGCAGCGCAGACATTTCAAAGATTTATGGACACGGTACTGAGAGGATTAGACTTTGTGCACTGTTACATAGATGACATTCTGATCGCATCAAAGGATGAAAAACAACATGAACAACAATTGAAACAGGTATTCGATAGACTGCACAAATACGGATTGCAAATTAACGTCTCGAAATGCATTTTTGGAGAAAAAGAAATCGAATATCTCGGATACCAAATTAGCAGCAAAGGAATCGAACCATTAACAGAACGTGTACAAGCCATTCAACAATTTCCAAAACCTAGGACTATAGAGGACTTAAGGCGATTTTTAGGACTCGTAAACTTCTATAGACACTTCATTAAAAACGCAGCAAGAGTACAGGCACCGTTATACGTCTATTTGATAGGTGCCAAAAAAAAGGACAAACGTCTAATTGAATGGACTGTTAAAGCTGAAAGAGCTTTTGAATTAAGCAAGAAACAGGTTGCAGAAACAACATTATTAGTTCACCCCATAGAAGGTGCTCCGCTGGCACTTAAGACCGATGCGTCCGACAACGCCATAGGAGCCACATTAGAACAGTGGAACGGAACAGAGTGGCAACCACTCGAATTCTTCTCAAAAAAATTCTCAGAGAGTGAGAAGAATTATAGCACTTACGATAGAGAGCTCACAGCCATTTATAGAAGCATGCAATTTTTTAAAAATCAAATAGAAGGACAGGAATTAATTATAAAAACAGACCATAAGCCGATAATCTACGCATTCTCTCAGAAATCCAGCAAGGCGACTCCAAGACGTATCCGACAATTGGATTATATAAGTCAGTTTTCGACTAACATAGTCCATATTGCAGGTCATGACAATGTAGTTACAGATGCACTGTCTAGAATAGAAGAATTATCATCGCAAATAGTAATAACCACAGCGGAATTAGCACAGGAACAAATAAAAGACCAGGAATTACAGGATCTGCTGCAAAACGAATCAGTCACCCTCAACTTAAAAAAATTAAGAGTCGATAGCACGGACAGTGTAATTTATTGCGATATATCTACAGCAGAAATTCGACCTTATATACCACGAACCCTGAGGAAACGCATTTTCAGTTCAGTACATAATTTAGCACATCCAGGAAGTCGTCCTACAAGAAAACTAATCTGCAGTAAATTCATTTGGCCAGGTATGAAAAAAGATATTACAAATTGGGTCCGTACATGTTTACAGTGCCAAAAAAATAAGATAAGCAGACACGTCAGAAATGCTCCAGAACACATTCCTGTGCCGGATCAGCGATTTCAACACATACATATGGATTTAATTGGACCATTACCTCCATCGAAAGGTTACAGGTATTGCCTAACGATTATAGACAGATTTTCTCGATGGCCAGAAGCAATACCTTTACAAGACATCACAGCAGAAACAATAGTAACAGCATATTATAATACATGGATTGCGAGGTATGGATCCCCAACGACGGTGACTACAGATAGAGGTCCACAATTTGAATCGTATCAGTTTCAATCTCTTATGAGACTAACCGGTTGCAAGAGAATTCACACAACAGCGTATCACCCGGCATCGAATGGAATCATAGAGAGATGGCATAGGTCTCTAAAAACAGCCATTGCATGCCATCAAAACGAAGATTGGACAGAAGTGCTACCAACAGTACTCCTTGGTTTACGCACTAGTTTTAAACCTGATATACAGGCCTCTGCAGCAGAAATGCTATTTGGAAACCCATTGAGGCTACCAGGGGAATTTTTTGCGGATGAGGAACCACCGTCAGACCCACAGTTATTTTTACAGAAATTTAGAGAATATATCAGGCGAATCAGACCGATCCCTACAGCGCACCATCACAGAAGAAAAACATTTATTTTTAAAGATTTGTATACATGCACACATGTATTCGTACGTGTAGATGCTGCACAGAAACCGTTTGAACCCGTCTACGAAGGACCATACAAAATTTTAAAACGAATAACGGACAAGGTATTTACAGTGAATGTTAAGAATAACACTGTTAACATTTCTACAGAAAGATTGAAACCAGCATTTATGGAGACGAACACAACGGAAGAACAAGCTCCTCAGAACATTCCATTACGCACTTATTCAGGACCTAATCCAAGGAATGTAGGATATTTGGAAGGGGGTAGTGTGGCGACCCCACATGTAACCCGCATCAGAAGAGTGCGATTCTCATGAATCGTGCATAGTCTATGACGCGCGACACCAGCGCCATACAGCGTGACGTCTAAGCGCGCATAAGCGTGTTCAGTCTCTTGTGAATTACCAAAAAGAAAAGATCTCTGCTATATTACGTTGTTATAAATATATATATATATCTCCTGTTAAACCTGAGTTCTATTAATTTCCTACACGGCTATCCTACAACACTAACAAGTCCAGTGATTTGGCGGGAGCACAGAGTACGGACGGAACCAGAGGCGACACTCTGTCGGCACAATTGATCTCTCGAAAACGCTGACTCTTTAAATTGGTTGTGCAAACGAGCGGGAAATTCAAATTAAATTAATCTAATTTCTAATTTGTAATAAATTTTCTGTATATTACTAATATTGCTTTTCTAGATATTTGCATCAATTTTACGACGCTGAAAAGTTGAAAAGGAAAAGAATATACGAAAATGATTGCTCTACAAAATATATTTGAAGAATATGTATTACGGAAATGATTATTACAAATAACTTATAAAAAAATGAAAAACTATATATCACAAGAAATTACAAATGAATGTGTTACAGAGATATGACAAAATATTTATTACAATTAAATTACTGATGAGTGTACAGGTTTAAACTATTTTTTTTCGACCGCCATAATTGTACACTATGCACATTATTACACATGCTCATTTCGAAATACTCCGTCAAAATCGTACCCTAACCTCGATTAATTTGACTTTGGCATTTAAATTGGTTGTGTCCTCTGTTTCTCGCAAGAAGGTGGGTTTCCTTGTCTAGTGTCGGCTCCTCTTCCATCCCTACTTCGCTCAACCATTCAGCCGGAAGATGCGTTTCCGCGCTTAACCGCTACAAAAGTAACAAAATATTTTTCACCATCATTACCGACTGTTGAATGAGTCCCATGAATACTTTACCGACCGATAGCCTATTACTCGGCTTTTGGTCGTTATGCTTAGCAACCGGTAGCCTATTAAGACACTTCGGTTTTGAAACGTTCGAACGTTTTCTGTATTTGCCTTCTGAGGACTTTGATTTCATCTCGTTTACGAATTGATAGGAATTTTGATCGTGACGACTCCAGAAAATAAACAGGACAATCAGATAAACGATATTTCAGTCTAATCACTCAATCCCACCAAAGTTCGACTTCGACTGACGCGATACACAAGTATTAGATAGACCTCCGGAGAAAATTTTCGTCGTCAACGTCAGTGGTCAATCACAAGCTGTCAGAGTTGAAGGATTAAGTCGGTCTTCATCGAAAATTCTCTCGAAGGAAAATATCCCAGGAATCACATTCGATAAGAACATCATAAAATGCATCGCAAAATTCATACCGAATGTACTTTCGACAACTTCCACGTTCCAAATTGACTGAAATTTTGGGAATAGGTTTCCTTTTAATAAAAATGATGATTCCGAGAAGGATTTTTGGCGACTCGAGAAAAAATTTGTTATCATTTGGGTGTCCTTCCCTACTTTCACGACAGAATTATACCGGCAGGAATACTATGAAATCTGCTATTTTCAATTGCTTCTTAAAAGGTATTATAGCGGTACACAATACATGGTAGTTGCTACTTTTATTATTTAATTTATTTTGAAATTATACTTGTATTGGTTAAACTTCCGAAAACCTCCATGCTCCAAATTGGCTGAAATTTTGGGAATGGGTTTCTTTTTAATAAAAATGATGATTCCGAGAAGGATTTTTGGCGACTCGAGAAAAAATTTTGTATCATTTGGGTGTCACTCCCTATTTTATCGGCGTAGTGTTTGCATCTACTGTTACCTACGCTTTTTACAATGTCCACCCTAACAGTTAACTTAACCTAATCTAACCTAACCTAATTATACATATAGTTCCACTCTTGATACATTGGTACCTTTTAAAAATAATTGAAAAGAGTAGATTTCATAGCTTCAGAATCGCCTTCAAATCTGCATCAAATATTCCTGCCGGTAATAATCGCGTCGATAAAGTAGGGAGTGACACCCAAATAGTACATAATTTTTTCTCGAGTCGCCAAAAATCCTTCTCGGAATCATCATTTTTATTAAAAAGAAACCCATTCCCAAAATTTCAGCCAATTTGAAGCATGGAGGTTTTCGGAAGTACAGCCAAATTTTGTAAATACAATTGTTAATTAAAATACACACCGCAGATAAGTAAAAAGCAATTTTTTGAATAATTGGTGAGTGTCAACAAAACATATATGTCTCATTGTACGGAGACGCAATTATTCCGTACTTGGCTGCTAGATGATACCAGCGGTACTGTTTGGAGACAATGCACTCGAAAATTAGAAATTTTTTAATATATCTGAGAATGTAACTTCCAAAATGTTTTCAATTTTTTAAATTAATTATTTCACAATGAGTTACTGTTTTTATATATTTCTTTTACATACAATATTGTCTCCGTAAGTGTGAAATAGATCTCCACTGCAAGAGTAAAAATTGTATTACTACTACTGAGAGGATGCGCCTCGGAATCAGTCAAATGTTAAATACGATCGGTCACCGAGTCGGAAAGGATCGAACATCGGTGAGAAACTAATGTAAGCAATGGGATCATTCCACGCCAAATCGATTACTTTTGGACCTCACCATCTGCGATTCTGCTGTAATCAAAATATGTTGTAGTCCATGTGAAATTAGGAGGGATTTAAGTCATCATTTTGCGGGTTCTAAGTTGTTAAGAAATAACAAGTCTTCAAAGTTTGCAATTTTTGCCCATTTTGGCGAAAATTGGCTTTACTTACGAATTGTTTTTTCAGGAACTATTTGTCCGATTTAATTAAATTTGTTTTTATTTTATTCATAAAGGATTAGGCTATTTTAAAATATTTTTTTTGACTTCGTCAATTTGTTATAAAATATTTAAAAATTTAAACAAATTCTTCTTTTGCGTTTTTCTCAGTGAAGTACGTAAAGGGTTTAAATTTAAAAAACATGTGGTCATATTCTTTGAAATTTCCTCCTTAAAATGAGCCTTTCAAAACGATGTAACCCCGAAAATTGACGTCACTTTCGACTGGAAAAGGATGCGGTGTACCTCCGTTTCAGGTAGGCGAGTCGTGCGCTCCGCTATTATGATCGGTTGTTTTACACCACAGGTCTCAAAGCAATACGGGAAGACTTCGTACACGACTAAATGAACCTGTTCATACCGTGAAAAGTATATTAGTATCCACTCTTGGTCAATGACACACATTTAGTTATGTTAAACTTAACTCTGAAGTGATACGATTATTCGGTTTGTTCGATCACCAGTTTGAATATATTAAAATAGTAAAAGTTGTTAGGTTCTGGATAACATAACTGACAGGACAGCTGCAAGATATAAAAGTAAAAGGAATTATATTAATTCAACTTATCATTTTAACGATTTCGATGTTTCTGCAGAATGCCAATCTTTTGCAACAACTCAAGGTAAGGGTAGTATTGGAGGGAGCATTAAAAGACTTTCAATGCGCAGTAGCTTACAAAGACCGTTAGAAAATCAGATTCTCGCTCTAAAGATTTATCAAATAGACAGTAAGCTTAACAAGTTAGAGAAACAAAGGCAACTCAATTATCTTGAAGGAATGATGTATCAATTTGACAAAGAAGAAGGAAGACCAAAAACAGAACGTAAAATCGAAGTTTTGAGTCAGAAAGAAATTGAAAAATGTTGTAAACAGATCCGCAAACTTGGTTTGAAAAAAAGGAAAAAGCGTCTTAAGAAAGTGGAAGATAAGTTGAAAAAAGAGAAAAAACAAGTCCCTGAGCCACATAAACTTAAACCAGAATCAAGTAACATTATCGTCTAAAACTTAAAATTAAAAGATTGTTTAGTACACTTGCAACGTTTGAGACCAGAGGGGTTAACTCCTGATCAAAGGAAATTTTTAAAACTAAAACCGTCTTTTGTTGATATTGTGATTCCCGTTGACGAAATTTTGGGCTGTGATTTTGTTTATTGAAATAAATATATTTTTCTACAGCTCCGCTCAAAATGCTGCAGCGAAGCAGGCTGCCGAGCGACTGCGGCCCCCTAGAAGTAAGAGCACCAGTCGTTGACACTGTACCAGTACTTGACACTTTTCAAACAAAGTAAAGAAATAAGGAAACCACAAGTTGGAATACATCAAACCTTCTTAATCTGTATACTGTCGCACTTCAGCTGCTTAATTGCTAACTACTGCCCATATCTGCCATTCAAAAGTGTCATATCAACCGATTAATCAAACTTGCGCCCTGCTCTTACGATTTTTGAGTGTTTTCTTATATAAATCGCTAAAGTTTGGTTAAAATGTAAGTATTGCAAGTTTGTATTATTTTATCATTGTGAATAAAAAAGACATTCGTTTATGTTGTTTGAAACTCAAAAAGAGGTTTATTTATTAAAATTGGCAACAAACACTAAATTGTTTAAGTTCACTCGGTGTCAACTATTGAAACTTGTAATCGTCTATTATTCAGTAATTGACATGGGGTGTCAACTCTTAAATTACTACGTGTCAACTACTGACTTTGTTCCTCTGTCATTTTTGAGATGCCTTCTACGAAGGATAACTTCATAAATTATACAGAAGTGACTATATTTTTGTATTTTCCTACCAAAAAGAGTTGTTCCTTGGAGTTATAATTGCTGTGTCTAAAACGATTGCAACCATTTCAGCAATGGCAAAGTGTGGTAGACTGTGAAAGTGGCCAGAAAGAATGGATAATCTAGATTATGAATAGGAAACAGTCCTGTTTCGTATCAACGAACCCATTAAAATGAGTAGAACCAGAAATGTATATTCAGTTACCAAACTAAGTTAAATGTTTTGTGAAAGTAACTTCTAATTATTGAATATTTTTTTTGTAAACTTACTCAAGAATAATATTTTTAAAACGTTCAATAAAATTCTGTATTCATACATTATCAAGACTAGTTCATTAATTGGATTTTCTCCCTATGTCAACTACTGACACAAAAGGATGTCAACTACTAAATTTTTTGTTTTCGCTGGGTGTCACCTATTGAATCAAATTTTATGTTTAGAAAAAAAAAGAAAAAATATTTACAACTGCCATCGGGAATTAATACTTGATGTAATATAATAGAAGAATAGTTTGTGCAGCGACTGCTAATCATAAATTTTCCATAAAGTGAACTTAGCCTGAGGTATGCGAACAAATAGACAAAAAATTCCTTAAAGTGTCAGCTACTGGTACCTTCACCTTAATTACTTGTGTAGCACATCATAACAGTTTCGAACTTTTATACTTATGGCAGACTTTACATTTACAGTGGAGATACAAATTCCTCCTAATGACTTGCTATACAGGTAATTGTGATCGTAATTATATCATGTTTGGTGTCATTTTAATTAGAAAAGCGAGGCGAATACGACGATAAAAGTTTCATTGACGAAAAAGCAAAAATAAAGAATTTTTATATCTGTTTGCTTTTATGTCGCTATCCGTTTCTACGTTCGGCACACTATAAAGAATGTTGTACCTCTTCTATAAACCCGAAACTGCAGACCCGAAGTTTCTACACTTATGGAGAAAATAGTGTATTAAATTGCCGCAGCACTTCCGTTATGAGTGTAAATCTCAATGTAAAATTCAATCATAAAAAATGTTAGTTTACGTTCTGATCTAGTTCCTAGAATCACCTTTCTGAAATTTAAAGTGCACAGTAAAACAATTTGCTTTTCAAAATGACTATGTACTTTTCAAAGTTTGATTATTTATCAACTTCGAACCTGTTCTCCTCGTCCGCTATTTTGTCGCAGGAAGCCTGATTTGCATTTGCGTGTACATTAAATTGAATATCTACATATTTACAGCTGTACATTAGTATTACAAGATAATTAATGAAATATTTACCTTCATACAGAATGTAAAAAATCTTTCGGTGCAATACTAAATGTAATATAATGTAACCAAAAAAGTGACAGAACATCACGATTAAAAGTATGTCTGTAATTGCCATAATCAATGTTATCCTTATAATAACTTTCTTTCCATTCAAAATTTGTGCAATTTCTGCTGGTATTTAGATAATAGCTTCAAACTAATCATACATTTTACTAGTACATTAGTTTTTTTTTTTACCATTTATATGTACTAGCAGTGTACACTCGCTACGCGAGTAAAGTGAGTTTATTGTTTTTTGTTTTTTTTACTGTTTTTGTTATCGTTATTACTATTAAACGTTTTTCTCGTTAATAATAAGTGTCTTAACAAAATGAAAGAGGAAAAAGTTTTACTGTTCTTTATTGCCGATATAATAGTGTGTGCACTTTTTTTATATTTACAATATTTTTGGAGGAACGAAAAGGACCCATAATTTTTTAAATGGAACTATATAGTTTTTCTTAGATAAATCGATTCTCTGAAATATTCTGAATAAAAAAGTATTAGGGTATAATGGTAAAAAAAAACGATAATTTCTAAGATATTTTAAGTTACTTTTTTAACATAGTATGCCATCTTTGACATCACTTTGTTCATCAGTGATAGTGGATATCAAAAAAATAACACAAACTTGCACACCTGTGGCCATAGATGAACATTTTGATACCATATGTGTAGGGGTGCACCTTGCCATCTTCTCACATAATTGCCGGCTAGAAACGGCTAAGCCGTTTTATATAAAGATACTTACAATATTATAATAGAAACTTCAGCTAAATAATTCCTTATGAAAAAATAAAAGGAAAATATAGACTAGATTTTTTTACTCTAGGCTTAGTGCTGAAAAAAATTGTTTGAAAATTTACTACATTTCTCAGCTGTTATACTAATTTCTGTCGAGCAATGTATGTACATATTATGCTTCACTACACTTCAGCATAAATATTAGAAGTTTTCTAAGTAACCATTATAGTTACTGGATAGAACGTAGAGGAATGATCGATTGGCCACCATGGTCCTCAAATATTAGTGTCCTTTTCTTTACGAGACTACATTAATGAAAAAATATACAGTAAAGGTATTCAAAGAGAAAACCAATTAGTGTAAGCAATTAATTACATATTTAAAGAACTATAAAGTCAAAACACGTTACCGAGGGTACATGCTTCCGTAATTAAACGGGCATAGCTATACATCCGACAATGGGACAATAATTTCAGTTATTTTGCAAAAGGAAAAATACAACTCTTTTGATTGGAAATTTTTCTCGGATTTTTCTTTGAAATCAGTAGCATTCACGTGCTGTGTATGCATTGTTTACAATCACAATAGGTGTTTACAACGCTCCACAGAAAATAACGCTACCGTAACATCAAAGGAACGAAACGGTTTTTCAACCGTGATTTTCTCGAAAATGAAGTCCTCCTTTTCCTTATTTTTCCATAAAGAATTAAAATTTAAACTTAAATTAAACTTAAGACTTCACGAAGAATTGAGATTCGACAGCATTGATTGTTGTCTCTTTGGGAAAGCACGAGTAAATATTATGTATATAATATTTTTTTTTAAGTTCTAAGTTCTCTAAGTCTGAATAGAATTTTATTCAATTCTCTCATGAAATAGAATTATACTAAACTTACTGCTGGCATAGACATGTATGGAACGCTCTTCCTAAATTGAATTACGTAGAATTCGATGCCACATTAGTATTACATGGCATTTTTATAGTTAATATTATATGGACTTCCAATTTTAAATGAAATCATGTTATACACTCTTTTCAAACATAATTATACAGCACACACGTAGAAATAAGATTGTACAGAATTATGTTTTAAATAAAATTCCAGTCAGCTTTTCCTTGAAATAATATTATATGAGTACGAACCGTCGAAATGGTTCTGACCTGTTACCATGTTCAGTTACTTATCTTTTCTACATAATATTTAGCTATTGTTGAATTTTCATTTTAATTAATGAGCAAAAATAAATCTGTGTGTTGGGCGTCACTGGGTCTACAACAAAGAAACAGACCGTGTTTATACCTAAGGGCCAATTGGACAAATACGTTGCAGACCGAGATTGTTGTTTTTCCTCAGGAAGTGGGCGCCAGTTTTATTATGCGTTTTAGAAAAGTCTTTTCACTTTTTAGTTCGATCCTTGAATCGTGCAAACGTCCTTCCGAGTCGCTTCAATAAATTCATTTGTTCTTGAAGTACTCACAAGGGACATCACCAAGGTGTTACACGCGGATGTTTTGTTCTTAATGTAATGATGTAGTTTCCATAAAATGTTCGTTCTGAAACCAGCATTTGTGTTTTATACATTTCTTCGTTGAATTTCATTACTGTGCACGCTACATAACATAAGTTTCAGAAACACACATTCCATTTTAGCTTTATTATTTTTATTACAATTAACTTATATCTAAATTCAATAACACTAAGGGATCAGAAATTTTTGGATCAAAATTTTTTCCAAATTCGAAACCTATAGACGTCAAGTAGTAGAAAAAAACGGTGTGGTATTTTTTGGTGTTTTCAATATTTTCAGTTTCTTACCCTGTCTCTTACCTTGGGTTTGAACGTTATAACTTCTCCTGGCTATATCTTTTCCACGAGTCGAGAAGCAAAACGGTATTTTCTGGTGCACGCGGAAAAAAAATGTTGACAGAGTTTTAAGCAGAAGCTTGTTGTATTTTCTCTTTATTCACAGAAATAGGCAAGATTTGGTCATACGTCAAATAGTCCAATATAAACTCTTTCTATATCTGTATATGCCGATTCTTTATACATGTAATTGGACCTTCTATGACTACCGGTGGGACAACAACCGATATGTACCCTCTTCGAAAACAAATCTCAACACTTTCCTGCGTAAAAAGTAAGAGAAAATTGTACATGTAATAATCATCGCAAAATTGCAATAAACAAAAAATTCCAAAAACACGTATTCCCTATTTTGATCCATATTATACGTATACAAATATGAATAACAATTGTACTGCATTTAGAATAAAAAATTAAATAAAAAATTGAATTTTTTAATATGTTATTTAAATAAATAATTTCTCCCGAAATTTTCGTAATCGACTAAATTCCTTACTCAAAAATGCACAATTTTAAAAAAAAGCACCTGCTTACACCCTCAGGTTTCCGAGACATTTATGAAAATGTGTTTTCGACCCCCAACTTTGTGGGCTATTTTCACACTCTCAATATGAATGTCAGCAGACATAAAGAAATACGTGTCAACTAATTTTCGAAAAGCTACTACATATGTAAATTTCGTTAAAATCTGCGTGTAACACCTTGGTGATGTCCCAAGATATGATTGTCAGTTTTTGTTGTATTTAAATAAATAACCACCCCATATTCCAATAGCTATAAATCATTTTGTAAATATTATGTCTTTCAAACCAATTAACTGCTACAGTTAGTTTCAAAAATCCCTTACAGAATGCATAATTAAAATACAAAATTTCAAGTTTTTATAATAAATGGTATTTTTTTATTTTACACGACGAATATACACGCCAACCGCACTGAAATAAAGTTTTTGATTGACGTGTGTTTATGTTGAACGCAGTTAACTGGTTAACACATTAATGACACAATGAAAACATTGCACGATAAGATTAAAATGGAACATCTAAATGAAGAGGATGGCCTAATGGATTTATACGAAACATGTCGATATTTTTATTTAAAGAGCGGCAGATTAAGATACACGAATAAAATTAAATATAAAATACAACGGATACTGGGTGAGGAACCTGGATAGTTACTGTATGTAGTGGCACGTGGCTCGCAGCGTTGGTAGGAAATAGCATTGACCACGTACAGATGTTTGGGTATAGGCAATTAAGCCGATTCTAAAATCTGTAAGTTGGCTAAATCATTTTACACTTTTTATACGTGCGTAGCTGAATACGCTATCCTACCATAAACGCTGCCATCCATGTTCCATTATGCCCTGCTCGGACGCATGGTTAGCGCGGCCCTGGAAAAGACTTTCGTGTAACAAATTTACAATATATGATGTTTTTGTCTACAAAAAATTCGGAGTGATTTCGGAATAAGAAATTAACTTCACCTCCTAAGCTTCAAGGAGTAACGACTTTCCAGAGACGAAAATATGTATTTACAGCGGAAGGACGCTGGAGAAAAAATTACCAGTTTAGCCTCTGATATATTACTTACTATCGTTTACCGAATAAAATACCTCACAAACATATTTGTTGCGAATATTTAATCACCTTTTTCGCAACACTGTATTTACTTTAGCGATTCTTCACTGATTTCGATGACCCTAGAATGTATTGTCAGAGTTATTGTTCCAAACATTTTTTCTCTATATATAATATCGTCTCTCGGAATTTACCGTCGAGATATTCGCAAAAATAATGTTATGTCTGAGTTGACCTCAGGTTAAATTGGAGATAAACTATTAAACTTTATTCTTAATTATTATCGATAGCAGTGTGAAAAATGTCTGCCATTATATTAAAAAATGCAACTATTCGTGTATTGAAACCGTACTTTCGCCGCAACAAAAGTTTAGTAACCGATATATTACTATTTCTAAGTCCAATATCGAAAAACAGTGACCTTAGTTTCGTGTGAACAACGTTCGATATTTTGAGTATGTATACAACTATCTGGAACGATGAAATTCGTTGTGTGGTTCTGAAATGTTTATATCCTATTTTATAGAGCAAATTATAAAGTTCCCATCGTCCTGATATTACCGCAGAACCTGATTTAATTTATTTCTTAATTATATGTATGAACTAAAGTCTCAGATGATCTATCCGGAATTGGTTCAATGAATAAACGTTTTATTGTTCGTTTGATGCCCCTAATAATCCATTATCCTCTAAAAGGGCGACCTTTATTAAATTTACGTTTTCTGATTTTTGTCTCGTCAATTTTAACTATTATATTTTCTTCTCCGACTTGGACTTTTTCTATCCATAAAACGCATCACTCTTAGCAAAAGTTTTCCAGTCAATAACTGTTTTTGATAACAAAGTTTATTTTCGAAAAAAATTTGTCGTGGCGATCGAAACATCAAGTGAGATCCAATAAAATGGCAGATATTTTGACATTCATTGTTAAGTTACTTTCTATTTTGAAAGGGATTTTATTCCGACTTTTAAAATAAAATGTTGAATAGCATGAAAATATTATTGGCCAAATTTCATTTATTTCTCATATTTAATGCAATGTACAACACTACTGATCACTGTGTTCTAATCCATTTGTTATAATCGTCACGTCTGCCCGGAAATTCATATAGCTTCATTTATGTTTTTCTAATAAGACGCACAATAATTACTGAAGTCAGGATAATAACCAAAATACAATTGTAAACATCGAACAGACTCGTGAAATACGTTATCCACTTTAACTTTGTATAAACAAGATTTCATGTTAGCTAGAATTTAAACTTAACTGAAAAGTGGATAATGTAACTAGGTTAAAAGTTAAGTAGACAGAGGTGGATAGGTGGATAAAGTTATTGAGTTAGGTTAGATTATGCTTTATGAGACAAATGTACGTTGCCTACGTTAGCACGGAGTATAACTGCAACGTAAAACTCAATTGAAATTTTTTGCGAATATCTCGAAAACAAAAATCGGGCGGCGATAATGTATATAGAGAACAGTTGTTCAGAATAGTGACCTAAATAATATATTTCAAACTAATCGAAATCGGTGAAGAATCGTTAAAGTAAATAATTAAAAATCCATAAATGTAAAACCGTACTATATTACCAGTTCAAGTATATAAAGAAGAAGCAACCTGGTAAGAAAATGAAAGAGATGATTGAATAGCAAATACTGACAAAAAGAGACCCAGCCCCAATAATCTTGACCTTAAAAAATACATACATATATATAGAAGGTTAGTGTTACGGATAGAATGTGGCGTTGCGAGGAATATCAGAGCATGAAGTAATAGCCAAAATAATACACAAACGATCGGGTAATTAGAGGGGTTTTCGGGGGCGGCTGATCAAAAGCAGCAGGTATGGGAGCCATACCTCGAAGCCCTACGTGCACAGGGAAACCTGTGGCCGTATTCGTCGAGCACCATGAGTGTTTCGGCATGAAGAACATCACCATAGCACCGGGGGTACGGAAACCGCCCGGGAGGGGTGATGCTTACCATAGCACCGAGAGCCACACTGCTCGGGAGAGGTAAGAACCCGGGCGGGGGCGAGCTGGCTCGCCCTGCGTCCGGTTGGCTGTCTGCGGGATCGCTGGCACCCGAAAACGATAACAAACAATTAATTTTCTAAGAAGTGTACACGTGCCTGGGGCACGTGGCACGCGACACGTGGCACATGCTCTGATATTCCAAGTAAAGCGCAAATTAATAAGTATTTGATGCGGCCGCTGTATTTCGGCGAACCTGGTGCGCACTTCGGCGAATAAGAAAGACATTCTTCGGCGACGTCTCCTGACGGGCATTTCCCAGAAACCCGGACAAAAGCGGGTACCGCGCCGTTTGACAGCGGATACCGGCGAGCCGCCGGTGTCGGCACGCGGCACGGCGGCGTGGCGGCTCGGCCGCAGAGGGAGGGCGGCATAGTAGCGTTCGGCGGTTCGACCGCACAGGGATGGCGGCGTAACATAGATCGGCGGAGGGCGCGCCGCCGGTTCCTTGTGGAATCGGCGTGATTGCTAGGCGACGTCGCAGGGAAATGTCCAATATAAAATACGGGAGGGCCTCAAGGCCCACACTTCTGTTTTCGATATTGTCAAGATTTCGACTGACGCGATACAGTTGGAACATTTATTTAAATGTTTTAATAAGTATACAGAGAACTTAATTTTGATTTCTAAAATATGTGTTCAGAACCTTCCAAATTATTAACAACATCATCCTTGATGCGGAAAACTTACAATTAGACCGTAATGGACAATTCTTTCCACGTTTCTTACTCTTCGGACTTGCCGTTTGGACCGTAGACCCCCGGCTATCGGTTTCGGCAGATAGAGTCAAACATGCGGCACTCACCGCAACAATAAGACCGTTTTTATGACTTACTACTCAAATCGACACGTCTTTGCCGAAAATCAGTAAATTTCTAAGCGTTATATCTCGAAAATTTTTAAAAATCGGGTAGATACATTAAATCTTAATAAATTCGTTTTGAAATGGACTATCACGTAATCGAAAAAAAAATATATAGTTCCATTTAAAAAACGAAACTTCACCGTCATATCTTTTACATTAATTACATTAAAAAAAATTCGTTTACGCCAAAACATAGAGCCCCTTTCACCCTGCAATTTCCATATAAACAATTTTTCGTGTTATCAATAGTTCATGAAATATCCCGCCGTCACACTTAGGCGTGGACACCCTGTATGTATATTATATAAATTTATATATTTTTTTAATATGTTTTGATTAGATTGAAAAATAACTTTTGCAATGTTGAAAATTATATGCATATTTTTATTCTGCAAATTCCACCTCGAGGTCACATTTTTAGAAATTCGAAAAAATTGCTATCGTATTCTTTGTAGATTCCTATACGAAATAGCTAAAAACCACTTTCGGTGTTTTCTCGATTAACGTCACAATAAAATGTTGTAGACGACCGTCACATCCAGTTTTAATAGCGGTTCGCTATTATAGTCGACTGAACAAACAGAAACCAGGGGTTTTATTGGTTCTTCGGTACTGTGATTTATAGCTGCAGAAGAATAATCTGTTGTTAACAAATGACTGTTAGTTTATAACAATCGACTTTGTACTAGACGCCTATTTGTTTTCTAATTTTTTTACAAATAAATTATTGTACTATTAAAACCACAGGAAGGTAGTGAGTTTTTTCATCAGGGCGCAATAAGGATGAGATAACGAATGAATGAATAGGATAATTTAAGACAGTAGTGTCAAATTCATATATGAACATGAACCACCATACATAGTTTTAAAGAGTCTACGGGTTTGTCGAGAAAATATC